>PVIH01007197.1:0-42537 GCA_004025045.1 Sigmodon hispidus
TGTGTAGCAACTTATATCAAACCATGCAGTGTTTATATGTGATATGTTCTGAGGAGCCAGACTAGAGTACATTATCACTTACTGCTCTCTTTTTGGAACATCTCAGGACTTCATAGACAGAAGAGTCAAGTGGACAGCAGTTGCACAAAGTATTACTCTTGTAGTGTCTTCTCTCTAATGTCTTTTCCCCCAAATGTGTCTTCTTGTTTGTGTATATATAATTTACCTAGGCCTTCATTTAATCAATGCTTTAAGAAAAAAACATTAGGACTCAATTCACCTATAAAAAGACACACACTAACACAATGGGTACAAAAGCAGATGCCATCCTTCTGCTGCATAAAAGAAACATACCTCAACTTCAAAGACAGACACAAGCTCAGAGTAAAGGACTGGGAAAAGATTTTCCAATCATAGGGCCACCAGAAACAAGCTGGCGTTGCTATCCTAATATTTAAAAAAAATAGACTTCAAACTAGAATCAATCAAAAGAGACCAAGAATGGACATTACTTATTCATCTCAGGAAAAATTGATCAAGATGAGATCTCAGTCCTGAATATTTATGCCCTTAATAAAAGGGTACCTACATATGTAAAAGAAACACTACTAAAGCTTAAGCCCCACATCAAAAGTCACACTCTAATAGTGGGAGATTTCAATACGCCACTTTCACCCTTGGATAGGGCAAATAGACAGAGGCTCAACAGAGAAATAAAGGGTCTAGCAGAATAACAAATGGACTCAATAGATATTTACAGAAGCTTCCACAAAAATGCAAAGGAACATACATATTTCTCAGCACCACATGGAACTTTCTCTAAAGTTGACCACATAATTGGTCATAAAACAAATATCAATAGATACAAAAAAAGGGAAATAACCCCTTGTATCATATCAGACCACCATGGTATAAGTTAGAGTTCAACAACCTCAAAAATCACAAAAAGCCTACCAACTCATGGAAACTAAACATCACTCAACTGAACCACCTGTGGATGAAGGAAGATATTAAGAAAGAAATCAAAGACTACCTAGAATTTAACAAAAATAAATTCACAATGTACCCAAACTTATGGGACACAATGAAAGCGCTCTTAAGAGGAAAATTCAAAGCATTAGATGCCTATATGAAAAACCTAGAGAAATCCCCCACAGAAGAACTAACAGCACAGCTAAAAGTCTTTGAATAATTAGAAGCAAACTCACCTGTTGTAGGTTTTGCCGGACCTGTTTGGGCCTGGGAGTTCGGACCCTGGCCCGTGGCGACTTTTGTCCCCCAAAGAAATGAATCAGACACTTATATACTTTACACTGTTTGGCCCATATCTTAAGCACATTACTCGCTAGCTCTTTCATCTTAATTCAACCCATTTCCATTAATCTTCCCACCATGTGGCTCAGCCCATACCTCTGCATATTCCTCCTTTGGGGGTTGGATGGAGATTGACTTACTTCACCCTTCTACCTGCCTGCCTCTGATTCTCCACCCACTTCTACTGTGATGTGCATAGGCCAAAACAGTCCTTTATTTACAGCATACAGAGAGCATTTCCACCACACTCACCTAGAAGGAGTAGATGGCAGAAAATAAACAAACTTAGAGCTGAAATTAATACAACTGAAACAAAAAGAGCAATACAAAGAATCAATGAATCAAAAACTTACTTCTTTGAGAAAGTCAACAAGGTAGATAAACCTTTATCCAAACTAACTAAAAAGCAGAGAAAGAGAGAGTATCCAAATCAATAAAAAAATCAGAAATGAAAGGGGGGGCATAACAACAGACGACCAGGAAATCCAGAGAATTATCAGTTCATACTTTCAAAATCTATACTTCATAAAAATGGAAAACCTAGAGGAAATGGACAACTTTCTCGACAGGTACTACTTACTAAAATGAAATCAAGATCAGATTAAAGACCTAAACAGAGCTATAACACTAAAGGAAATTGAGGCTGTCATTAAAAGTCTCTCAAGTAAAAAATCCCAGGTCCAGATGGTTTCAGTGCAGAATTCAACCAGCATTCATGAAGAATGAATACCAATACTCCTCAAAGTGTTCGATATAGTAGAAATTGAATAAATATTGACAAACTTTTTTAATGAGGCCACAATAACCCTAATACCCAAGTCACTCAAAGACACAACAAAGAAAGAGAATTACAGACCAATTTCCCTCATGACTATTGATGCAAAAATTCTTAACAAAATTCTGGCAAACCTAATCAAAACATATAAAAATATCATTCACCATGATCAAGTGGACTTTATCCCAGAAATGCAGGCATGGTTCAACATATGAAAAACCATAAATGTCATCCATCATTTAAACAAACTGAAGGAAAAAAGCTACATGATCATATCCTTAGATGCTGAAAAAGCCTTTGACAAAATCCAACAGTCCTTATGGTAAAAGTCCCAGAGAGACCAGAAATACAGGGAAAATATCTAAATATAATAAAGGTGACTTACAAGAAACTGACAGCCAACATCAAACTAAATGGAAAAATGCTGAAAGGAATCCCACTAAAATCAGGAACTAGACAAGGATGTCTTCTTTTCCTTTATCTATTCAACATAGTTCTCAAACTTTTAGCTAAAGCAATAAGAGAATAAAAGGAGATTAAGGGGATACAAATTGGAAAAGAAGTAAAACTATCTCTATTTGCAGATGATATGATGGTATACATAATTGTCCAACAAAATTATACCAGGGAACTTCTACAGCTGATAAACATCTTCAGCAATGTAGCAGGATACAAGATTAACTCAAAGAAATCAGTAGCCCTTCTATACACTAAAGATAAAATGACTGAAAAAGAAATAAGGGAAACATAACCTTTTATAGTAGCTGCAAATTGCATTAAATACCTTGGTGTAACAATAATCAAAGACATAACAGATCTATTTGATACAAACTTTAAATCACTGAAGAAAGAAATTGAAGAGGATATCAGAAAATGGAAATCCTTTTCCTGGATAGGCAGGATCAACATAACAAAAATTACAATCTTACCAAAAGCAATCAACAGATTCAATGCAATTCCCATCAAAATCCCAACACAATTTTTTACAGACCTTGAAAGAACAATACTCAATTTTATTTGAAATAACAGGAAAGCTAAGATTTCCAAAACAATTTTGCTCAACAAAAGAACCTCAAGAGACATCACTATCCCTGACTCAAGTTATACTATAAAGCTACAGTAATAAAAACAGCCTGGTACAGGCATAAAAATAGACTTGTGGATCAATGGAATCAGATTGAAAAGGCTAACACTATCCCACACACCTATGAATACCTGATCTTTGACAAAGAGGATCAAAATATTCAATGGAATAAAGATAGTATCTTCAACAAATGGTGTTGGCGTAATTGGATGGCAGTGTGTAGAAAAAAGCAAATAGATCCAAACCTATTACCCTGGACAAAACTCAAATCCAAGTGGATCAAAGACCTCAACATGAACCCAGCCACACTTAAGTTGATAGAAAAGAAAATGGGAAATACCCTCCAATGCATTGGCACAGGTGACCACTTTCTAAATATGACAACAGTAGCACAGACACTAAGAATAACAATAAGTGAGACCTCCTGAAATTGAGAAGCTTCTGCAAAGCCAAGGACACTGTAAAGAAGACAAAATGACAGCCTACAGAAGGGGAAAATATTTTCATCAACCCTACAAGTGACAGAGAACTGATCTCTAAAATATATAGAGAACTCAAGAAACTAGAGCCCAAAGCCCTAAATAACCCAATCAAAAAATGAGACTCACAACTAAAAAGGGAATTCTCCACAGAAAAGTTACAAATGGCTGAAAGGCACTTGAAAAATTGCTTAGCATCTTTAGTCATCAGAAAAATGCAAATCTAAACAACTTTGAGATACCACCTTAACACCTGTCAGGATGGCTAAGATTAAAAACACAGATCACAGCCTATGCCAGAGAGGATGCAGAGCAAGGGGAACACTCCTCCATTTTTGGTGGTAGTATAAGCTGGTTCAGCCACTCTGGAATGTAGTATGGTGGTTTCTCAAAAAACTGGGAATCAATCTCCCAATGACCCAGCAATACCACTGTTGGGCATATACCCTAAAGATGCACATTCACACCCCAAAAACATTAGCTAAATTGTGTTCATAGCAGCATTATTTGTAATAGCAAGAACCTGGAAACAACCTAGATGTCCCTCAACTGAAGAATGGATTAACAAACTGTGGTACATATACACAATGGAGTACTACTCAGCAGTGAGAAAAATATGATATCCTAAAATTCGCAGGCTAATGTATGCACTTGGAGAATATCCTCCTTAGCAAGGTATCACAAACACAGAAAGATAAGCAGGGGATGTACTCACTCATTAGGGGACCTTAAACAAAAGCAAAGAACACCCCAGCTGCAAACCACAACCACTGAACAGCTTGGGATCTGAAGCACCTTGGACCAGCACCTTGGAGCCCATTCCCTCCAGAGGAACACTTAAACCAGTCTTGATATTAGGATTAGGAAATTGGACATGCCTGGAGTGGATGCTGAACTAATCAACCTTGGGACCTCTTGCCCTTTCTGGGGAGGAGGTGAGGAGTTGGGGAGAAGAGAGAGTAACCAGGAGGTGTTGGGAGGGGAAAGCATGTTTGATCAAAGGGATACATGAATAAAAAATAAGACTTTATTCTATAAAAATAAAAAATTAAAAGAGAAAAACAAAAACATTAAAATGTGTGATTCACATGGAAAAATTAATTTGACCTAGATGTTTGGCTGAGATTTCTTCCGATGTGAAGCAAACCTCTATCCTAGAAAAGATTAGGCTAATGAAACCAGTATTCTACTCTGACTCTTGCCCAAATATAATATGGACTTAGTTGCATGTGAATCTTTAAGAAATTATTGTAATTATCAACAGACAGCACACATAATTTTGTCACTGCACAGATATTCTTAGAACAATCTCTGATATTGTCATTTTCAGATGAAGGCTATCCTCTCTTCCTTTGATTTTATATTGCATTACAATAATAACACCTACTCTATACTCTTTCCTCAGTTTCTGAGTCTGTTTCATTTTAACTCTGCAGTGTTTAATTTTGCTGAATGGTTTATTGAATCCCAGCAGTTAAGTCTGTGTATAATTTCATGGTCATCTGTAGCAGGGCCTAGGAAAGAGAATTATTATTGCTTTAATGGATAAAGGTCTGACAGACAGAGGTATTAAGTGTCCTACTTCAAACATGATAAGTTGGAGGCTGCACCATAAATTGACAAAATGCTATTTTCTGTATTTCTGCTTCACTGAGAAAAGCAACAGAAATTTTGTTGCCTTGGTCACTGTTGGTAAGGCAGATTTCCTCAGCAGTGCTATAAATGTTTTTGTTTCTCTATTCATCATAGAAAGTAGAAATGGTGACCTAAGATAAAAATAGCTCTCAAGAAAGTGGGCAGATAACTGTATTGTTTACTAAGCTTGTAGGTTACTGTACTTCTTGCAACATGCAATTGAAAGATGTTCTACTAACTGAGTTTTGAAAAGGCTCTAAAGAATGAAGAGCTGGAACATGCTGTCACGGTACTTAAGCTGGGTGTGAAAATCAAGCTCTCCATGATACTGTAAAGTGACACTGGAAATTAGTGAGGGTATGCACAAGTAACCCAGTACTTTATAGAATTATAGAATGAAACTGATTGCCTGTTTTATGATTTGTACTTCGAGAAAACCGTGTCCTTTACTGGGAGTATTTATGTGTCTTCGTGAATCGAGAGTTTTATTTCCACTACATGAAATGAGTGATTTTTTTTTCTATTTTAGCAGCCAGCTCCCAAATAATGACACAAAAACTTCTTATGAATTATAAAAGCTTCATGTATAGCGTAAGTTTGTTGCTAACTAGCTCTAAAACTTGAATTAACTCATTTTTATTAATCTGGGTTCTATCACATGGCTTTACCTCATGTCCATCTTTTTTTTTTTCACTAGAAGAATAAAGAAAGTATTTTTATTAATTTATAGTGAACAAGAGGAGAGTCAGGCACATCTGTATCAGCTGTGGTGAGCTGTCTCTTTGGGAAGGCAGATAACCAGAGCAAGGCTTAGTAGGCTTGAAAGCAGAGCAAGTGCAATGAATTAACTATCTTGCACCTTCTCTTTTCTCTTCATGTCTCGCGGTGTTTCCTGCCCCTCAGTTCCCCTCCTCTTCCTTCTCTCCCCAGAAATGCCACTTATAACTTCTGTCTGGCTATTGGCCATTCAGCCCTTTATTATTATACCCATCACAGCAAAACGTCTCCAGTGTCCAACTATCCCACAACTACTAATTACTAGTGGGCATTAGAGGTCTGGTCTATATTTCTTTTATTTTACTCTAACTGACCAATCTCATTGTATCTTGATATCACCATGGTGATTTAAATAGAACATCTTGTTCCTTTAATACATATTTATTATAATTCTGTTACATGTTATATACTGTGCTAAATATATTGGTTTAATTATACTGCATTGTCTCCACCTTCAGATCCCAACCTGTGTAATCTCAGACAAAAACAATGCTAGCACCCATCCTACATCCAAATCATAAAACACAAGCCATCTTTGAAACATTATTTTATATTTTTCTCAGAGTTAATTATGGCGTTATTTTATTCAGATCTGATCTTTCATTATTCTCCCAAATCCTAACCTTTACTTGACAGGCTTATTTCAGGCATTCAGTCTCTTTTATACCTGTGATTAAAATAAGATAAAATAGTTTCTCTTCTCCTAACCTGGCCTTTTTCTAGTTCAGTTCTAATCTGTTTCTTTGTCTAGCCAAGTTTGCTAGCCTAGTTATTACTTAAAATTCACCTAACTGCATATGAACCCCCACAGTCTCTTGTCCTCACCTTAACCTGGATTGGAGATTCTCTTATTTCCATAGCCTAATAAAAGTTTTAAAAATTTAATTTGTTTTTGTCAAATGTTTATCTTTTGGGTTTTTTTAATAACCTTTTTTACTTTGTTTTTTTTCTTACTTTCTTACTGTGTTCTAGGTTACATTATGCATTATTTTGTAATATGCACATCAAATTCTACAGTTTTCTCTAAATATTTTGCTAAATCTATATATTTTCATATATTATGATGTTTATTTTTATTTGATATATTTTAAAATTTATTGGTGACTTTTTGAGCCAGAGATTATTTGGAAGGATATTGTTTAGAAGCTAAATAGATGGCACAGTGGTTAAGAGTATTAGCTGTTGGTCTAGACTTCCCTGGTTCAATTTTCAGTACACACATCATAGCTCATAACAATCTGTAACTTCAGTTATAGAGAACCCACACCTTTTTCTGCTTTCCAGGAAGCCTTCTATATATAATGCATGGCATACATGTAGGAAAATATCATAAACATTAAAGAAATAAACAAATAATAATTTTTAAATTATATTGCTTATAAGTAAACTATAACTTTCTGGCTGTTTGATATATTAGTTCAATTGATGTGTGATATTTACTATCTGATCTCTTAAAAATGTTAAGGTGTGAAACTAAGAAGCTTCTGCAAAGCCAAGGACACTGTGAATAGGACAAAATGACAGCCTACAGAATGGGAAAAGATTTTCACCAACCCTACAAGTGATAGAGGACTGATCTCTAAGATATATAAAGAACTCAAGAATCTAGAGCCCCAAATCTTGAATAATCCAATCAAAAAATGGTTTCAGATCTAAGAAGGGAATTCTCAGCAGAAGAATTATGAATGGCTGAAAGGCACCTGAAAAAGTGCTCTTCATCTTTACCCATCAGAGAAATGCAAATCAAAACAACATTGAGATACCACCTTACACCTGTTAGATTGACTAAGATAAAAGGCACAGATGGCAGCCTATGCTAGAGAAGTTGTGGAGAAAGGGGAACACCCTTCCATGGTTGGTGTGAGCGTAAGCTGGTTCAGCCACTCTGGAATGCAGTATGGTGGTTTCTCAGAAAACTGAGAATCAATCTCCCCAAGGACCCAGCAACACCACTTCTGGGTGTACATCCTAAAGATGCACAGCCACACTCCAAAGGCATTAGCTCAACTATGTTCATAGCAGCGTTATTTGTAATAGCAAGAACCTGGAGACAACCTAGACTTCCCTCAACTGAAGAATGGATTAACAAACTATGGTATATTTACACAATGGAGTACTACTCAGCAATGAGAAAAAATGATATCCTAAAATTCACAGGCAAATGGATGGATTTGGAGAATGTCCTCCTGAGCGAGGTCCCACAAACCCAGAAAGATAAGCAGGGGATGTACTCACTCATTAGTGGACTCTAAACAAACAAATAAGAAAAAAGCAAAGCATTCCCAAGCTGCAAACCACAACCACTGAACAGCTTGGGATCAGAACCACCTGGACTGACTCCTTGGATCCCACTCCCCCTAGAGGAACACCTGACTCAGTCTTGAGGTTGGGGGGAGAAAACTGGATCTGCCAGGAGTGGTGGCTGAACTAAGCAATATTGAGATAGTGGGACATTGGGACTGCCTGCCGCCTGCCCAGGGAGAGGATGGGGAGTTGTGGAGAAGAGAGAATGACCTGATGTGGTGGGAGGGGGAAGGGAACTTGAATAAGGATATACAAGGATAGAAAGTGTGACTTCTTTGTTCATAATAATAAAATAAAATAAAAAAGAAAAAATATTGAGGTGTATTTTAGGGCCCAAAATATTCTATTTTGATGAATATTTTATGTGGATCTTAGAAGACTATGTCCATATTTTTAATGTATTAGGCAGTCTAAGACTGTCAGTTTCATAACAGTGGTAAATGTTCATGTTGAGCTCAACTCTATGTCTACTTTTTACCTTCTAGACTTTTACATCTAACCTATCAAAGGATTTAAAATCTAATTTTAAATTTAAGGTTTATCATTTCTTACTTTACATATTTTGATATTTTAATCTTAGGAATATGCTTTTTGCATATTATCATGTCTTCTTGGAACATTGATATTATTTTATAGCATCTTTTGTATCTCTGATTACTTCATGGCTTTAAATAATTTTCTATCTGTGTTTATTACAATTATTCTTGATTTCTTTTGATAAATATAGATTGGCATCTTTTTCTATCCACTTACTTTAATCTTCATGTCTATTTATATTTAATGTGCATATTTTTGTTTAAAATATATTGGTAAGATATTGTTTACCGACTCATTGTGACCATCTTCGCATTTTTGTATACTCAAACATTGACACTGAAACTAATTATTTTTTTATTTTATTTTTTAATTTATTTTGGCTTTTTTATTATGAGAAAAATGTCATATTTTTTTTTGCCCATGTTTCTCCTTGTTCAGGCCCCTTTCCCCTTCCCACCCCTCCCAGTCACTCAGTCTTCTCTCCATCAGTTTATCTCATCCCCAGCAAGGGCAAGAAGTCCCAAGGCCCCAAGGTGCCTTAGTTCAGCATCCATTCCAGGCAGAACTGCTTTCCTTACTCCCACATCAAGATTGAGACAGGTGTTTCTCCAGAGGGAAAGGGCTACAAAGTGCCAGTTCATGAAGTTTCAGATCCCAAGCTGTTCAGTGATTGTGGTTTGCAACTTGAACATGCTTAGCTTTTTTTTTTTTTTTTTTTTTTTTTAAAGCACACTAATGAGTGGGAACATCCCCTGTTTATCTTTCTGTGTTTGCAATATTTTGCTCAGGAGGATATTCTCCAAATCATCCATTTGCCTGCAAATTTTAGGATATCATTTTTTATCATTGCTGAGTAGTACTCTATTGTGTAAATATACCATAGTTTGTTTATCCATTCTTCAGTTGAAGGATGTCTAGGTTGTTTCAAGGTTCTTGCTATTACAAATAATGCTGCTGTGAACATAGTTGAGCTAATGTCTTTGTAGTGCAAATGTGCGTCTTTCGGGTGTATGCCCAGTAGTGGTATTGCTGGGTCTTTGGGGAGATTTGATTCCTAGTTCTCTGAGAAATCACCATACTGTATTCCAGAGTGGCTGAACCAGCTTACACTCACACCAACCATGAAGAAGTCTTCCCCTTTCTCCACAACTTCTTCAGCATAGACTGTCATCTGTGTCTTTTATCTTAGCCAATCTAGCAGGTGTAAGGTGGTATCTCAGTTTTGATTCGCATTTCTCTGATGGCTAAAGATGATGAGCACTTTTTCAGGTGCCTTTCAGCCATTCGTAGTTCCTCTGCTGAGAATTCCCTTTTTAGATCTGAACCCCATTTTTTGATTGGGTTATTCAAGGTTTTGGCCTCTAGTTTCTTGAGTTCTCTATATATTTTCGAGATCAGTCCTTTATCACTTGTAGGGTTGGGGAAAATCTTTTCCCATTCTGTAGGCTGTTGTTTTGTCCTATTGACAGTGTCCTTGGCTTTACAGAAGCTTCTCGGTTTCAGGAGTTCCCACTTATTGATTGTTGCTCTTAGTGTCTGTGCTAATGGTGTTATATTTAGGAAATGGTCACCTGTGCCAATTCGTTTGTGGTTATTTCCCACTTTCTTTTCTATCAAGTTCAGAGTGGCTGGGTTTATGTTGAGGTCTTTGATCCACTTGGATTTGAGTTTTGTGCAGGGTGATAAGATTGGATCTTTTTTCATTTTTCTACACATTACCATTCAGCTATGCCAACACCATTTGTTAAAGATACTATCTTTTTTTCCACTGTATTTTGGGCCTCTTTGTCAAAGATCAGGTGCTCATAGGTTTTTGGGTTTATGTTGGGTTCTTCATTTCCATTCCATTGATCCACAAGTCCCTTTTTTATGCCAGTACCAGGCTGTTTTTTATTACTGTAGCTCTTAAGTATAACTTGAAGTTAGGGATGGTGATGCCTCCTGAGGTTCTTTCGTTGAACAAAATTGTTTTGGAAATCCTGGCTTTCGTATTAGTCTAAATGAAATTTTAAGATCTGTAAAAAATTGTGTTGGGATTTTGATGCGAAGTGCGTTGAATCTGTAGATTGCTTTTGGTAGAATTGCCATTTTTAATATGTTGATCCTACCTATCCAGGAACATGGGAGCTCTTTCCATTTTCTGATGTCTCCTGCTCTGGACAAGGACCTGAAACTAATTCTTGATACATAATTATAATGAACACATTTTGTTACACACACAATTGAATAAATAAATAAATGAACACACAAGAAAATGTAAAAGCAGTTCTTCCATAATAAAGCTCATTGTTCTGACTAAAAATTAGAATTTTTGATTGTGGTTTTCAACAAGAGCTGTCTGTAGTGCTACAAATCTTAATTCTTGAAGTTTTACCCAGTTTATTTTGGCAATTTGCCTTTTATGTACATAGTAACTTCACCCCACTGATGTCACACCTCCGCCTTTGAGTGTGTCTTTGAAGAACATTGTGTGATTGCTCTATGCATTTTATTGTATCTCTAGCACATTGCCAATTCAGGTGCCACATGGAGACCCTACTTCCCTTTGCATTCCCTAATTTCTTCTGCCATTTATTTATGGATTATTTTTTATTAACTGTGATAAATATTTCCTGTATGCACATTAGAACCACTTTAAAGACTTTTTATTTTTATCCAAACCATCAAACATATCTCAAAAAACATTTATTTTGTGTTTTTCTTTGTGTTCTTAGATTCAGAGGATAAAAAAATATTTATTATTTTTTTATTCATGGGGCTTCTTATAGTCTTTCAGAAGATTTCTGTCTCTTTTTTTTGTTCTTCAGGTACAATGTATTACTTTCACCTTCATTCCTGAGGGATATTTCTACTGCTTGTAGGTTACTTTTCTGAAGTGAGTTTCTTTTATGTCAACATCTGAAAACCACTGTGGTATTTATTTCTTGCTTTTTGATGAGAAAGCTGTCCCTTTCTCTAGTGGCCACAGTCTTACTGTTCTGCTTTTGTTTGCTTGTTTTTATGTATGTACTGGCAGGATGCACCTGAGGATGATCTTGAACTCCTCATTCTCCTGCCTTAACATTTCTGAGATAGACTCTTGCTGTGCAGCTCATCTTAGCCTAGACTTTCAGTGCAGCCCCACTTTGGTTGACATTAGTGACTTCTGATGCACCCCACTGCTATGTGTGAGGTGATTGGCTCTTTCAGCTGTGTCCAATTTGTAAATGAGCTTTTCTGCTGAGTTTTTTTGTTTATTAAAATTGTATGCTCCAAGTCTTTTCTTCCCATTGTCCCTTGTACCACTCCATCCTGTGCTGACACTTTGTTTTTCTCTGCTTGAGTTCATACTACCCCACTTGATTTAAATAATTTTATGTATTCAGCAATGGCTTTTTTAAAAAATACATCATTTTTGCATCTTTCTGTCACAACTGTGTTGTAATCTAGTGTCTCATTTCATTGTGTTTGAAGTCCATCTAAATCTTTTTATTAAAGAATCATTTCTATTGAATCCTGGACCTTTTAAGTTATGAGTGTAGATCATTTTTAATTCCACTGTTTTAGCTGGATTTCATCTCATTCCACTTCAGCAGCAGATAAATGAGTCCAATGTCATTAGTGATAATTGGCTATGAAAATCCTAGTTTTTTTGTTCTTGAGTGTTTTTTTTAATTGACCTGCTAATCAATTAAGTCTAGTCCTCTTGTGATTGTTGAGTATAGAGAGAATTTCTAACACATTACCACTGTAGATAATTCAACAGAAGTGAACACATCACCACTAGGTAACTATAAATCTTCTTTTTCAATCAACCATCTTGTGGCTGCACCTCAGCAGAGTGAAGCATGTGTATTTTTAAATTTATTGGTAGGAGTGGACAAAGACACTCCATCTGAACTTGACTGTAGAGAGACACTAGTTTCAGACCCCTAAAAACTTCACAGAAAAAAAAAACTGCCTATAAAATTTAAAAGTTGAGTGTTCATAGAAGAACAGAGCTTTGTATTAGGGAGAATGCTAAAAGGTTCAGGTTGAAGGAAAAGTGTCGGGACCAATTGCTCTTCAGAATAAGAGATTTTTTTTCTTTTTTAATAATTTATTTTTTATGAATGAAGTCATATTTTTTTTTTATCTGTGTATATCCTTGGTCAAGCTCCCTTCCCGCTCCTACTCCTTCTAGTCATTCTTCTCTGCATCTCTTTATCTCCTCCCCAGCAAGGACAGGAGGTCCCAAGGTCCCAATATGGCTTAGTTCAGCATCCACTCCTGGCAGATCCAGTTTCCTCACCCCAACATCAAGACTGAGTCAGGTATTCCTCTAGAGGGAATGGGAACCAAGGTGCCAGTGCAAGGTTTTTCAGATCCCAAGCTCTTCATCAGTGGTTGTGGTTTGAAGCTTGACGTGCTTTGCTTTTTGCTTTTTTGTTTAGAGTCTGCTAATGAGTGAGTACATCCCCTGTTTATCTTTCTGAGTTTGTGGGACCTTGCTCAGGAGGATATTCTCCAAATCCATCCATTTGCCTGTGAATTTTAGGATATCATTTTTTCTCATTGCTGAGTAGTATTCCATTGTGTAGTTGTAACACAGTTTGTTAATCCATTCTTTAGTTGAGGGGAATCTTGGTTGATTCCAAGTTCTTGCTATTACAAATAATGTTGGTATGAACATAGTTGAGCTAATGCCTTTGGAGTGCAAATGTGCTTCTTTAGGGTATATGCCCAGTAGTGATTTTGCTGGATCCTTGGGGAGATTGATTCCCAGTTTTCTGAGAAACTGCCATACCGCATTCCAGAGTGGCTGAACAAGCTTACACTCCCACCAACAACGGAAGAGTGTTTCCCTTGCTCCACATCCTCTCCCGCATAGGCTGTCCTCTGTGTTTTTATTCTTAGCCATTCTGACAGGTGTAAAATAATACCTTAAAGTTCTTTTGATTTACATCTCTCTGATGGTTAAAGATGTTGAGCACTTTTTCAAGTGCCTTTCAGCCATTTGTAATTCTGCTGAGAATTCCCTTTTTAGTCCTGTACCCCATTTTTTTGATTGGGTTATTCAAGGTTTTGGCTTCTAGTTTCTTGAGTTCTCTATATATTTTAGAGATCATTCCTCTATCATTTGTAGGGTTGGTGAAAACCTTTTCCCATTCTGTAGGCTGTTGTTTTGTCCTATTGACTGTGTCCTTGGCTTTACAGAAGCTTCTCAGTTTCAGGAGCTCCCACTTATCAATTGTTGCAGAATAAGAGATTTCTTAATGCTACAAGTAGAGCAGTGGGAGGTAACAGAGGTCCTGCTCTCCTTTGACAAAACTGTGAACCTGCTCTTACATGTCTCTGATTGGGAGAGTGGTTCTACACAACAAAGTATCAGGCTTGGTTCATACATGATCTATGCTACCTGTTTCCTATCAAGCAACCTTGTGAACTCTTACTGCTGTATAAAAGAGAAAGGTTACTGTGAGGCGTGGCTGAGTTCGTTAGACTTTTCAGAGCAGTACCCGAGGATCTAGTGTTAGTTTTTTGCACGTGGCGCGTGAATGGAATCTCAACACCGGAAGTACCACACTAGAGTTTATTACAGCAGGGAGCAGGGATAGGGGCAGAAGGGAACAGAGAGAAGGGGAAGGGGGAGAAGGGGAGAAGAAGGGGGCGGGCACTCGTGTGAGCTCTTTCTTTAAAGGGGTGGGTGGGCCCATGTTTGCATCTCCACACCCAGGAGGATGATTGACAGTTACATTCTAGGTGAATGCAAGCTTTGGAAATCCTTACATCTAGGAGCTAACACTCTAAACTCTTAAGACAGCAAGTCTAGTGGGATATGAAAGAAAAGCATCACTAACAATTTTTCTCTGTCAAACATGCTGGTTTGCCTTTGTTATTGCTTCTTATTTACTATGCTTTATTCTTTTTTTTTTCTATTTTTCTACCAGAAACATTTTCATCTGTGAGAAACAAAATTCTTTCACAGTGCTGTCTGCATGTTGTTTGCTTCTTGCATTTCTTTTCTTGAAGAGATGATTTTATATGCGTTAGTTCATCTCTGTGAAAATTCTCTTGTACCAACCCCCTGCGGGAAAAATACATGTTCCTTGAATAAAATGTTTCTTGAAGAAAGAAGCCATTTTTATGAGAAAGTTTAGGTCTTGATGCCAATAAAGTTTTTTTTTTTTTAAATTATCAACTTGTTTATTATTTCTTTGCATGGTGTCAATTAGAAAGATGAATTGGTCCTCTAGATGGAAATCATTTATTTGGTCCACAAATGAAGTTTCTGAACAGAACTTTTCTCTTTCTCATGTGCAGTTCTCCTAGTGTGTAGAATCAAATGCAGAAAGCAGGAATGGGGATTAGATTTTAAGATGCATCCGCATTTTAACCTGACTGTTAGAGACTATTGAGGTTTAGATGTGAGAAAAAAAATCTCAGCTCAGAAAAATATGTTTCAACAGGAAAGATTTTACAAGACTACAAGGCAGTTTCATTTTTTAAAAGTCTATTTGATTAAGATGTATAATAATGTACAGTGCTCTCTACTTGAAGCACTAATTATTCTGTCATAGTCTTGATGAGACTTAATTGTGGTCATTATTTCATTTTGTGTTATTAATTGTAATGATGATATCAATTTCTACCCTCCTGTCTAGAGGGATTTATTTAGGATCTAGTAGTAAAAAGCCATGGAAGAGAAACAGAGAATGGCCACAGCACAGCTGTTTATAATAACCTCTAAGGGCCTTACTATCCTGTTAAATCCAGCTTAGTTCTCCACCAGTGTTTCCTAACCATTATTTTATTCCTCAGCTCTATCTATTTATTTATTTTCTATTATTTATATGTCTACCTACTAAGATCACCTGTTAATACTATCATTTTCATTTTATTTCATCACAAATATATCATAGTTATATGAAAAGTAATTTCTGAGAGTACCCTGGTTTCGGTGACTTTCAGTTCATGCTGTGTTTCTTTGGATGCTGTCTGTTTTGTGAACCCATTTATCCTTCTATATTGTGTGTTGTATTGATGATCTAATTACCACTGATCTCCTTCTTCCATAGAAGCACTCATGTAGTCTAGCCTGTACCACTTCAAGAGAAAGTGTTTCTTCCTATGTTTGTATGCAAGCAAGCAACATATATTTAATACTATGATATACACGTTAATATTTACAGAATATACAAGGAGATGTTTAGCCTTTATTCAAATTTGAAATTAAGCTATGTTTTCCAGAGTACACCTAGGATATTAGTGTCTTTTCATGCATTTTTCCTCTGCCACAGAAGTTTTCAATATTGGATTCCATTGGCTATTTAACTCTTTGATTTATTTTTTCACTGTCATTCTTGCCTCATTTGCCAATTTTTCCTGAAGTTCCATAAGCTATTCACAAAATAGGCTTCTATTTCATGTGTATAATTTTTTTTGTGTCTCATGACCTTTACTTTCTTCTTACACAAGGCCTTAAATTCATTATTCACATTGTAAGATGCTCAGGCATGAGAGTTAGAGCTTATGCTGTGTTATTCAAACCATCTTATGACTTTTGTTACTGTGAAGAGACACCATGGCCATAGTAACTCTTATAAAGAAAACATTTAATTGGGGTGGCTTGTTTATACTTTTGGAGGTTCAGCCCATTATCATCATGGTGGGGAGCATGATGGTGTGTGGGTACATGGTGATAGAGCTGAAATTTCTACATCTTGCAGGCAACAGGAAGTCAAACTAAGACATTAGGTGGTATCATGAACATAGGACTTCAAAACCTGACCCCACAACGACATACTTTCTTCCACAAGGCTACAACTCCTAATGGTGGTACTGCCTATGAGATTATGGGGCCATTTACATTCAAACTACCACACAAACCTTCCCTTTATTCCTTGTGTAGTGAAAATATATTGTTTAATCTGGTTAAAATTAGGTAAGAGCATCACCATTGAATATATGTGTATAATCACTTTATGAATAATAAAAATAAAACAGTGATTTTTTTCTCCCCCTAGAGAGGTGTATGAACAGCTATAAACCCTAAGGTGTTTTACCGTCAGCTTTCTCCTTCCTGGGGAACTGATACTATCAAACCTAACATATGCTTTTTATGCACAAGCACCACAGAGATAGAATTGAGTTTTTCTTTAGTCTTTCCCTTCCTGCAAACTCTCTCTCCAACCTTAAATATAAAATCTAGAGTTCTTGATGATCTCTGTGGATGTGGATTTTTTGGGGGGCAGGACACACAATATTCATTATGTTTTAAAGTAAAATACTCACCTTCTGTGGTGGAATGTTCTCTGTATGCTGTAAATAAAGGACTGGTTTGGCCTATGTAGAGCACCGTAGAAGTGGGTGGAGGATCAGAGCACAGGCAGGTAGGAGCAGGGCAGAATTAAGTCAGTCTCCATCCGATCCCTGAAGGAGGAACATGTAGAGGTATGAGCTGAGCCACAGGCTGAGCCACATGGTGGGGAGATTAATAGAAATGGGTTGATTTAAGATGAAAGAGCTAGCTAGTAATGTGCTTGAGACATGGGCCAAACAGTATAAAGGATATAAGCATGTGATTCATTTCTTTGGGGGACAAAAGCCACCACAGACCAGGTTACAAACCTCCTGAGCTCAAACGGGCTTGGGAAAAACCTACTACAACATATTGCATCCCTGCATGGGGCGAACACCCACATAAAGCCTAAGAAAGTTTAAAAAGGTTATAGAGCATTCTAGTTCACTGAAACAGAGCCAAAAGTAGCTTTCTGAATTGCATATCTGAATTGATTTATGGTACAGAGACAGTGTGGTGTTCAGCCAGGAATTTAAAAATGGCGCATCCGTGGCACACAGCTTAAACTCATATGTTTCATGGAACGCTTGGCATAAGTGTGATTGATTTAAGGTTTCTGCTTATATTGAACAGAAAGGAAACAGAGTTAAAAACGGTTTTTCTGGTCACAGTATTTCCTGAGTCCTCTCTGGTTGCCAGCAGTGGCAGAGATGCGCAGGTTCCTCTGCCATATTGAAATGCCACCAAAAGGGGCTCAGCAATTAAAGTGATACCAACATTTTAAAAGCTCTTTGGGTTAGAAAATGATTAAGGATTCTCAATAAGACAGATTTAGACTCACAAAACCTCTAAACAGGGTAAAATGTATGTAAAATACATATAAGCTACAGAGAGAGAGAGAAAAAAAAAAGAGTGAAGAAAGCCCTTGAAAACGGAGAAATAGGAACAAAGATAAAGATAAAAGCCACGAAAGATGGCAGATAAACAGAGAGTCTAGATCATGTTTATTTTGTTTTCTTTTAATTTTTAAGCTTTTAATGAGTTAACTGTAGAAAGACAATTGATTGCTAAGGCTGCTAAGTTAAACAAATACATACAGTTTAAAGATATCTTGACTTTGAAATCTGTTTATAAGAATATGTTACTTGGGAAAAGAGTTTCTGCTTTCGTCTCCACAGAAGAACAAAACCTGTGGATTGGTTCTAGGCAAATGTGGTTCTATTTGCCAAGGCCACCTGAAATTCTCTGATGGGAAGATCAGCTTCCAAGATCGCCAGTTGAGATGATCCACCTTCAAAACCCCATGAGATCGTCATCATCCTTTGACAGCAGGAAGTAGTAAAAGAAAGAAAGCTATGTCCAATTTTCTGAAAATATTACTTATTAATGTTTGTTTTCATTACAAATGGTTAATGGACATAGTCAACCTCTTTAAAAAAAAAAGAAAAGGAGGGAGGAGGATATGAAATAGGAATGATTAGAAAAGGTAAGTGGATTTTGGTTTATTGATATAAACTTAAGGTCAATTTTGTTATGCTGTATGTATTTTTCTACTTTTGATTAAGGTATGATGCTGATGTAACTCATTTAAAATTGTAATGTGTAATTGAGAAATGCAGATTAATAGTCATCTATGATAACCAAACTTATAGTCATGTTAGTTAGGTTTTTGCAGATATACAAAGATATATTTCAATTAGATAGGCAGTCTTCAAACACTTCAAAGACATGCAGAATATGGCATTTAAAATATTTTAAGAACTTAAACTTTTCTGGACAGTGAGACAGGTCTGCTCCTGGTAACACCAATGTATTTCAGGAAAATGATGGACATTGAAGAAACTTCATGTGGAATTTATTTTGTGGCAACAGTTAGCCACTGGACAAGAAACTGTTCTGGTATTGACTGCTTGATAGTATGCTGTATAAACTGGACATACAGATTCCATAAGAAAGTGACCTCTAAACTTTGGCAGAACAAGCCGAGATGGTCCTTCAGGTTCCTGATTTACAGAAAACATTGCCAGGCATCCTTCTGGACACAAGAAGAAGCAACTGATGGGCTGTGTCAGATTTCCTGCATCATGAAAGGTATGCCAGTGACTTTGGACCATATAGGCTGAATATGGATGCTCCAACATTACAAAGGAATTTTGAGTGACTGTCCAGGCAGACAGGTGCCATCTCTGTCATTTTCTAGACTTTGGAAGTTGCTTGCACTTTCTGTTTATTTCCATAATAATATATCTTTCTGTGGTCTTTGATGTGGTTGAAGGTTTAATAATAATAGGTATAGTTCTTTTTAGTTTAAAAGGTATATTAGATATGAAAATTTAGACTCACAAGGATAAGGAAGATAATAGAATATTTTCTTTAGGTTTGTTTATTACAAGTAGACTACATATTGTGACTGTAATTTATGCTTGAGAGCTGTTCTGTATGTAATTTTGCTATATGAAAATTGAAACCTTCCTTTTTAATTAGACAGAAAAGAGGAGATGTGGTGGAATGTTCTCTGTATGTTGTTAATAAAGGACTGGTTTGGCCTATGTAGAGCACCGTAGAAGTGGGTGGAGGATCAGAGCACAGGCAGGTAGGAGCAGGGCGGAGTTAAGTCAGTCTCCATCCGATCCCTGAAGGAGGAACATGTAGAGGTATGGGCTGAGCCACAGGCTGAGCCACATGGCAGGAAGATTAATAGAAATGGGTTGATTTAAGATGAAAGAGCTAGCTAGTAATGTGCATGAGACATGGGCCAAACAGTATAAAGGATATAAGCATGTGATTCATTTCTTTGGGGGACAAAAGCTGCCGTGGACCAGGTTACAAGCTTCCGCTGTGCGGACCAGGTTACAAACCTCCTGGGCTCAAATGGGCTCAGGAAAAACCTACTACAACAACCTTCTTTTATATCTATTCAGCATTTGTTACTCAAAGATGCAATGAACCACTGTTGGTAGAATGTACAGAGGAATTGAGTGTAGTTCTTGGAAGTCAGTTCAAAGCATAAGAGTCTTTGTTATGCTTTATATTTGGGGAAGAATTATCTTTTTGAAGGATGCTTACTCAGTGTTACTGTATTAAAATGATATATGCTTTTACCTGCCTAACTCAGTTGTCCTGCTTCAGAAGTCAAAACTGTTTCCTTATTTGTCCTGGTGCTAAGAATTAAATCCAGGGCCCTATAATTGTGAGGCAAGTACTCTATCACTGAGCAACATTACACCCTTCAGAATTCAAGGCTTATGTTAGAAATCAAAGATGACATTTTCTAGAAATAACCTGCCAGGTAAAACAATACAAAGATATTGTCTATTTTTTTCTAATTAATATTTATTTCCACAAATCATATATTCAGTAACTATTTGCTTATAGTTTTTACTGCAGTAAAAACTTCTGTGAGCAGATATGATTCATTTAGTCATTGTTAGATTTTCAGTGCCTGGATCATAGTTAAATATATGGAGATCTTTGTGAGGTGGTGAGAAGCTGTAGAAGCTGAGGGGTATTTTCAGGTTCTTTATTTCCTTAACTATGTTTGTAAAACAAAACTAAGTATCAAAAACTTGAAATGAATGGAATGGAAAAAGGAAGATGGGTGGTTTATATTGCATTTCAGGTGCCATCTCAAAGCATATTTATGGAGATTTTAACTAGGAATTTAGGTTTTAAATTTGAAGCTAAAAGGAGCATTTGGAGAGAAGGAAGAATCTGTCTACTATTTACTACAGAAAATGTATGTAGCAGATTTTGTATCAAGAGATAAATAACTATAAGATAAAGATTTGATGATTTGACTCACTAACGTGGGTCCACAAAAAAGAATATTTCTGTCTTTACGTAAGTACGCCCTGACAAAAGAAAGTTGGATAAAAGAACAGATAGTTAGTGTTTCAGCATGATAGAGAAGATTATGTTCTCTAGAGATAATAAGATATTTATCTCCTATGAATTTATTTTTACCTTTCAAAATGGGACGAATTCCTAGTGCCATCTGTTCATGATTCAAAATATTAGAGAACACCAGAGATCAAAGATTCATCTATCTATTTGAAAGGGAGAGAAGCATTTTATAATAGTTTCTATGTAAGACCTCAAATCCATAATGCCAGGCTGGGTAAGCAAAGCAGAATGTTTACACTCAGAATGATATCAGACTCTTATTGAAATACCCAAAAGGCAAACAGTGAGGTGGGGCAAACATTTTTTTTCATAAATAAGACATTCATATCTCATATTTTATTAGGCATAAGTATAAATATTAGGAACAGAATGACCAAAATTTATGGATCAGGGAAAAAGAAAAAAATAACCCATACAGATAACTGAAACTAAGAGTAAGTGAAAACTCAAAGGTCAGATCTTAGACAACAATTGAGGCTAACATTTGCGGAGCTCTCAAGCAGAAGGCAGAACTGGCTTACTCTGTATTGTAAAGGTCTGTGTAGTGTATATTACTGGCAAACAGTTTCGGTACAGAAAAGAAAAACTTTTTCTTTTTCTTTTTCCTTTTCTTTTCTTTCTTTCTTTTTTTTTTAAAAGACAGGTGCTGGAGCTTTTTATGTAGACCAGGTTGTCCTTGAACTCAGAGAGATTTCCTTGCCTCTGCCTCTTGACTGCCACTATTAAGGGTGCCAGCTACTGCACCTCATCAAGAAAAAAAAAACTTTTTTTTTTTTTTAAAAGATCAAAGTTACAGTATTAAAGTGCAGGCTAGATGACCATCCCTCACAACACCCCAAATTAGCTTTGGTGATAAATATTGAAATAACTTCAACCTCAGGTGAGTGCAACCTCTTTAAACATGTTAAAACAATCCAGTTGTTCACTCAGCCTACAGAACTACAAGAGACAATAAGCTTTTTATAACTGAGTGTGTAACACATTTCCTCTGTGAATTGGGAATACTCAGGTAATTGAACTAACTTTCTGAGATCCCTAAGCCCAATAATATCAAGAGGTTTTTGCTAAAATTACATCTTTTGTGCCTTCCACACAGCTAGCTGTACCTTTTTAAATTTTCGGGGTTGACTCCTTATTTCCTCCAAATCTTTAACACAATGCACCAGGGGGCAATTTTACCATCATTCCAATTATATGGAGGATATAACTCACTGTTTCTTTTCAAAGCCATTTATGTTTCAGGGAAGTTGTGCAAATGTATTTCATGGAGGATTCCTCTTATATTTTTTTGTTCAAGAAAATAGAATAACAAACAAAAAATAAATGTGTCTCCTATCCTTTGAAGGGTCCCATGAGCACCTGAGGATTGCATGAAAATACAGTCTTGTTTTTGAGAAAATGCTCTATTTTGGGCATACTTTCCCCCAAGATTAAATGCCGATGCTATTTCACCATGGGATACAGCCATTTCTCAGCAAGGAGGCAATATTGATAATGATGGCTGATATTTTAAAACTGCTTTTAATGTGTCAAAATGCTTTCACACATGTTTATAAAATTATAGTGTATTAAAAAGAGGAATAATGCTAGACAATGAAAATT
Organism: Sigmodon hispidus; assembly: GCA_004025045.1. Lineage (NCBI taxonomy): Eukaryota > Metazoa > Chordata > Mammalia > Rodentia > Cricetidae > Sigmodon > Sigmodon hispidus. The sequence goes on from PVIH01007197.1 coordinate 22,671, forward strand.
CCAATTCCTTCATTTTCCAACTAAGAACAGAATGGAAACTAGCAGGTAACTATTTATATATGGCATTTATGTAGTTTTTGGCAGAACCCAGATTTCTGGTCTCTGTTACGTTATTATTATACACTGCAAAACTTATGTGCCTAGTCTTTTTCAATAAGTGAATTAAGATAAAATGTCTTTACAGAAACATTTCTACTCTCAATGGAGTTATTTCCTAATACATCCATTGGAAATCATAAGTTAAAATTTCATTTAATATAGCTAACCTAGCAAATATAAGATTTTGACACAGTACAGAATAGAATGCAAATCATTTATCCTCATGATCTTCTGGCTGATTGTGACTTGCAGCTTGCTGTCATTATTCAACATCTTGAAAGTCCTTTTTGCATATTGCTAGAATAAAAGAAGGTAAAATATTGGAGCACATTGCTGGCTAGTAGAGGTCACAGTCTACCATAGTCTGGCAGCTCTCTCTAAGCTCCTCACTATGGAAACTCCCAATTTCCTCAGCAAAACTTCCTGCTCTCTACCCAGCTTATCTGGAGGATGTCTCTAGATATAAGATGTCTGGCTTATCTCAAGGGTGACCCTTGACATAGTTACTTGCAAACAGTCTTTCCTTGATAACTCACATGGTTATTAGGCAAATACTCTCCCCATTTTTATAGGACCTTACTGCCACCTACAAAGCTTTGTGATTGGAGTGTGCCACTCAATGCAAATTAGGGTTTGTCCCCAGGCTCTCCAATTCTACATATTCCTTATATGCTGGAATAAAGTTGAACTGGTTCACCAAAGTCTGCCTCCCAGAGAGTTGTTCCTCCTGCTCATGGGCCACATACAAATCTTTCTGTTGCTGATACTATTTCTTGCTCTCTCAGACAGGTGGCCAACAGATTGAGTGGGAATGAGGGACCCTCTGCAGTAAAGGTTCAATGTATATGTGGGATGATTAAAAATGATCCCAGTAAGCTCCTAGGTATCAATACCTGGCCCCTAGTTGGTGGGACTGCTTGGGAAGGATTGGGAGGTATTGTAATATTAAGTTTCTGGCCTGTAGTAGTCCCAAGATCTAGACCTGCCTGCAACTGCTTAGCTTTGTATAGCCCTGAGGTCTGGACCAGCAGTTCCAAAGTCTCAAAGAAACACACAGAAGCTTACATTAATTTCATGCTGATCAGCTCATGGTTCAGTCATATAACTTGCTAACTCAATTCTTAAGAGGACCCATGATTAGCCAAGTAGCTTAGTACCTTTTTTCAGAGCAGCATTTCTTTCCTTTTCTTCTACTGGTGTCTCTCTCTTCTTATGTCTTTGCCCTGCTCTTCTTCTTTTCAGAGTTTTCTCAGTCTGGTAGCCCCGCCCATACTTCCTGTCTGCCTTCTGCTCAATCAGCTTTGTATTAAACCAGTAGGATGAACAAATATTTACAATGTAACAACATAATCCCACTGCAAGGGTTTGGAGGAGGTGTGTTGCTGGGGAGGGATTTGATGTTTCAGAAACCTATACCATTCCTCCTTTCTGCCTAGTGCTTGAGGACCAAGATGTTAGCTCCCAGCTACGGTTTCAGAACCTTGCCTGCCTGTGTACTGCCATCCTCCCCACCATGATGATCGTGAACTCGCGCTTTGAAACTGTAAGCCTCAAATAAAAAAACACTTTCTTCTAAAAGTTTCCTTGGCCATGATGTTTTATGAAAGCAGAAGAAAAGCAATGAAGACAAATGGGTTCTACTGGGTGTACATTACTTTCTCTTCATCGGAAGTCAAACTATCACAAATTAATCATGAGTTAAGGTCTGTCTGTGCTGGTTTTCTGGGTGTGTATAAATGAATGATCATTTTAAAAGATTATTTAAAACAGAATTCTGTGCATTATTGAAGCCTTTTATTATCTCAGCAATCCCACTTCTAGGAACATGCTAATGAAGAATAAAATATATATTTACAATTTGCACACAAATGTCCCTACCAACATTTTTTGTAATAGCAAAAATTTGGGAAAAACTTAAATACTCAACTTAATTGATAAATAGATTAAAAACACACACCTATACAATGTAGTATTTTTATTCAAGAGTAGAAATCAATGATCTGTGAATACATTTTACAACACAGAAAGAAGTGTGAGAAGCCAGACCACAAAGGTCACACTGTATGATTTCATTTATATAAAATACCAATAGTTGGCAAATCTGTAAAGTTGAAAGGTAGATCAGTGGCTGTGTGGGCTGTGGAAACTGAGAGCATGGGAATGACTTCTAAAGGGCATAAGGTTTCTTTCTGGAGTGAGGAAAATGTTCTAAAATTCACTGGGGTAATAATTGCATAGTTTAAGTGTGTTCTTTAAATGGATCAAATTTTAGGGCATGAATTATAACTTTATAATCTAATTTTCACTAAGAAAGAAAGCCTTCTTGATGAGGTTAGAGGCCAGGATATAATTTAAAAGTGGTACAGATCCCCAATGTCCACCAGCATATGAATAGATAATGAAATGTAATACATACACACAAAGGGATTTCATTCAATTGTTTAAAAAAAGAATTTTTAGATAAGTGAATAGGAGTGAGAAAAAAAATGTACTGAGTACAATAACCCTCACCCAGAAAGACAAAACTGCTTTTATCTTTTTATATAAGAGGGAAGTAGTGGAAGGCCATTGAGATAGGGTATGCCTAAAGGGAAGAGGTATTAAAGAGAATAGGTGATAAGATCATAGAGGGGTGAACCCAGGGATGTTTGAGAAGGATAATGTAGTAGGGGACGGGGCGATAAAGGAGAAAGGAGAGAGAGTCATTCTAAATACAGAGTACATGAAAATACCAGACAGACACATAGTTTTTTGTAAGCCAAGGACGGTTAGAATTAGAAGCAAGATATTCTGTAGGTCTGGCCAATAATGCTTCTAAAAGCCATGGCCAGAGAGGTTCCAGGTCCCTGGCTGTCATCTGTACAGTCTCTTGTTATTCTTCATAGTTGCCCACTGTATCTAGATGATAAAAACTTATGGGTGAAGATATCATATACTTTGATAGCAAGAAACAGAGACCATGTAGAGTGAAACTGGAAATGTCCTCTTTATGTGCTAGCTTTCATAATGCTAAAATGTACTATGCAGGCTGTTGAGTCTGACCCATCTGTGAATTCTAAAATCTTCAAAACAAACCTTATAAAAAAGATATACCCACTGAGGCAATAGTGACATGGCTATATAAGGTCCTATCCATATGAGGAAACTCACGCCTGATACTGCTAAAAACCCATGGCTAGGTAAAACTTAAGGAGAAATTTCTTACTGCTGATTTCCTAAACACTTATGGTGCAAAGTTGCTCCTGTATATCTTATGTATACCCACAAATAAATGCTATTCTCTGCCTAATCAGAGAATCTCTTGCAGTAAACAGAGATACATAACTGCCTGGTGCTGAGAACAAGTGATGCTTGAGTTCTTAGCCTTAAACAAGACACTTATGCCTCCTGTCTGAGGATTAAAAACATGTTGGGTGAATGATGTAAAAGTCAGAAGATAGAAAAGCTGTGAAACACCTTCTTCAGGCAATAACACAGACAATGCAAGCATGATCTCTTAGCAGATGCAGCTGCCAGTAATAGCCTAAACAAGTGTGTGATTCACAGTCAATTGTACAATAGAGGAGCTCAAAATGCCCAACCCCTCTCTGCTGAACTATTGACTGTTCATGGATTCTATGGGAGAGTAGACAGTGATTTCAGTCATGTATCTACCTATGAGCCTTCTCATTAGATGCCGATGGACAGCTCCGAATTCATGTTCACAAAGATGGCCATAGTTAAATTCAAGAATTCACAAAAAAAAGACATGAATAGGGGAAAGGAATCTGAAGGAAAAAAGAAGGAAGTAGAATAAGTAGATGGTAGACAGTAGACGGTGACAGTATTCAGAATACATTACATACAAGCATGAGATTTTCAAAGGAACTGTTATTAAAAGTTATTTTTAAAATAAAATAAAGCTTTCTGAACTTTGATTATTTCCTACTTTCTCCAATGATAGTGTGCGTTTGATTACCTAAGGGGCTATTAGGTCTGTGTGGGTGGATAATCAAACTCCCCCGTCCTTACATGGCTTTAAATATCAATTCAAAATTTGCTCACTGCTACATAAAAGACCAGGTCACATTTGATTTATCAGTGTAATTTCTAAGACAATATTCTAAGAAGATAGGACATCTTTACTTTTTAAATGATTGTGATACATATTTTCTCTTAAAAACCACACTTTTGTAAAACTATACATAGAAAAGAGTCTGAGTTCTGGATCTTGAGTACTGTAAATAATCTAACATTCTTTAAGTGAAGGCTGGGCTGGGCAAAGACTGTCCTTTTACTTCGATTTTCATGGATCTGAACTTCTAGGAAGATACTGGTTCACAGAGCTGCTCAGTGTGGCATGGCCCTTTGGTTATTGTTAAGAACTGTCATGAAATCTCATCTCTAATTCTCAGAGGCAGAGACTCTTTTTTTGTGTGGAAGAAACAGTTGGGTTTTTTTGTTTTGTTTTCTAGTTGTTGTTGTTTAAGCCTGTCTCTATAATCTCAGGTGGACACACATACCCTGAATTATCTTGAAATTTAAAGAACGGAGATCAGGATGTAAGTCATATCGGCAGCACTGGGAATTTCTTAAGAATGTGGAAGTTTGATTCTCTCAGACTGATTCAGCCAGGGTGTTTATTTTAATGTGATCTCCGGGTCATTGACATTGGAAAACTACATTCTTGAGAGTCACTATGAAGGAAGAGATCATCCATGTCCAAAAATACTATGTATGACGTCTTAATACTGTATATAAATCTCATGTGATCTTGATGTATCATGGAGATTTTCTTCAGTTAGTTTTGGAGGTAGATTATCTATTAATTGTATTGCCTACTATGTTTATTATACTATATTGTGTAAATTAGTGGTAATAATGAATAAAATAATTTTAAAAAACTAACACTACTACTATTATCAGAGTGAGCCACCATGTTTGAGTACATAGCACAAGATGGTCTACTTGAACTATTATTTTGTATGTATATGTGTGTGGACTGTTTGTGTGCAATATCTGTGTTTGTGGTGTGTGTGTGTGTGTATAAGGCAGGGCTTGCTGTTACTTCCCTAATTTCTATCTATCTTTGTTTCTCTTTTGAAGACAGTTCTATCACTTAACATGGAGATAACCAGTTCAGGTAAGCTGGCCAGTGAGCCTCAGTGATCCATCTGCCTCTATTTCCCCAACACTGGGCTAGAAGCACACACCACCATGCCCTCCTGCTTCCCATGGGTTCTAGAGAACAAACTCAGGTTCACATGCTTGTACATCAAATATTTTACCACACCTTCTTTAATTTACTGCTTGAATTTTTTCTCATCCTTTTTTTACCTTGAAATCAATAATTTAAAGTGTGTCTCCAGTTCATAAGCTAAAGTTTTAATGAATTAAAAATATTTACTAAAGCCATAGGGCAAAACAGTGTGGCTTGATAGCCCAAAACAGTTTTTTAAAAAATTCACCAAATGTTCTTAGAACCTCTAGAATGCTGACCACTTCACAAATTACTGACTCAGCAATATAAATAGATCAGTTTACCAAAAAAATGTAACATTGGACTCATGTTTGAAGGGCTAGGGTAATTTTCTAGAACCAATTCCATTGGACAAAGGGGGCTAACTTTTCTTGTCATAGCTTTTTGGATGGGGACAGGTGTACATGACATGAGATGCACCAGGAACGATTTATATGTTATTTGGAGTACAGATAAGTCTGTGAAGAAGAGAAAATTTCCCCACAAAACCCTTTGAAAATAATTTTCTTATATTTAAACCTTGGTTTCAGTTATTTATAAGGCGTCCAATAACAATCCTAGATTCCATTTCTGAACACAGTGATGAGTCAAATTGTGTTGTTCTTAGGATCATGTCTTATTCTTTAGGCTTACATTTTGATACAGTCTTTTACTACTACATTTTTTTTTTCTGTATTTACTCGTCTTTCCTCCCTGCCTTAGATCCTATGGCTATCCCTATGGGTAGTTTTAATGGGTCTCCTTTGTTCTCTGACTTATAGCAGGATTTTCCCAATATGGCACTGGATTGTAGATAGTTAGAGAGCGCAGAACTCTTGTTTACTTCACTGCTGTGAGACTATGCTTCTATACACCGTAAATATTTGTAACTGCAAATATTGGGTTAATAAAATGATGATTTGTCAGTATCTATGCAGGAAGTAGAGGCAGAAACAACAGACTAGAACAATTCTGGGACTTAGAAGAGCAGAGTGGCAGATGCCAACAAGATGCAGAGGAAGCAAGGCAAAAATGCTGCAGTAAGCAAAGGTCCCAAGCCACATGGCTGAACATGGATAAGAACTATGCGTTAGTTAAGAGTAAGAGTTAGCAAATAATAAGCATGAGCCATAGACCAAACAACTTGTAATTAGTATAGGATTCTGTGTGTTTATTTGGGACTAGTGGCTATGTGACTGGCTGGACTGGACAGAGAAACTTCAGACTATACTTCACACTCTCTCTTCTGGGTTACAAATTCAATAGTTCCTCTACCAGATACCACATCTTAAACTTTATGTTTTTTTTTTTTAAATTATATATTTAGAATGTTCCAAACTCCTTCAAGTCCTTCGGAAAGGATGAGCCTGTCTACTTTTCAACTCCTGACTTCTATTTTGACTGAACCCCACAGCCATAAGCAATCATTCACAGAATTCCCTTCAGCTTCATCAGTGGTTATAACATTTAAGTCCTGTTTGGACATTAGCTGATCATTTACTAAAATGTGATCAAATGAAATTTGAATTAAGCTATTATTCAAATTACTCAATTATATTGCTTAAATTTCTCCTCATATCTTCTCCTATCTCCAAGGGTGCTATGAATATTCCAGGATGAGATCAATGCTGTGAAACTAATGTGACTGTTTATACTCAAGCAAAATGGACAGGGGAAAAATTAAAGCCCTGAAATATATTTGTTTTTTAATCCCCCAAATAGGGAAATATGAGGTAGGCCATAATTTCAGAAACATTTCTGTGAACTGTAGTCATATCTGTTCTCCAGGACCAAGAAGGAAGTGGAGACTGTAGAGAAAAAGGGGATGTTATCATACAGAATGCATCCAAAACAGAAAGCAAAAGAAACAAAATCTCTTCACTGTAAAGCTTCTTATGCAATTGCTGAGATGTCTTTGTACTATTGAGAGGTCAGCATTGCAGTATCTTTGAGTGTAGATGGTGGCTGTCAAAACATGCAAGTCCTTCTGGAAGAAGACAGACCTGGACCATGTCAGGCATGAGGTGGTGCAGAGTTTTAAAGGACTAAGAGGAGCCAACAAAAGAGGAGCTGACAATGTGATGATGAGAGAATAAGCTGCTGTGAGAGATGTTGAGCTGCAAGAACCATCTGCCCCAAGTGCTGAGACCAGGGACTTAAGGGCATGATAATGAAAAGATTGCCTGACTTATGTTTCCTAGAGATGACTGGGCTTTGCAATGGCCATAGGGTACACTGTCTGGACAGTAGTTTTGGTTTGGCTCAAAAAAATATAATGAAAAGTTGGAACTCTAATTTCTCACACAGGTACAGTGTGATACACTTGCTCAGTTTGTGGTTTAAATTTAATTTGTGTGTGTGTGTGTCCCCATATGCACACACCCAAGCACAGGTACTTATGCTTGTGCATGGGTATGCACATGCATGCAAAGGCTAGAGGTCAACATTTGGTGTCTTCCTCCACCTTATTATATCAAACAGAATCTCTTACATTGAGCCTGATGCTCCAGTTTGACTAGAATGGCTAGCCAATGAGTTCTAGGGACTCTCCTTCTCCCAAAGGGATATCTCCTTAGACTTTCAGGTACATGATGACACTCATGGAATTTTATACTGAGCCTGTGCAACAGCGCGGTAATAACTAAATCATCTCTCAATGCTTATTTTTATTGTTTTATGAAAGATGTTTTTTCCATTTATTTAATACATGAGTGTACTGAGGTTTGAAATTCACTAGTATAGAAGTATAAAATCAATCCCTATTAGCGACTGAGTAAAACTCAATGTGTTCTGTATCTGGAGCCAGCTTGAAAAGCATCTATTTCTTTAGGTCACTTTCACTCCTTATCATGGGTAAGAGAATCAGTCAAAAGCAGTCAGCACAGATGCAATAATTCAGGCAATTAAGAAAAATGTTGACTTGTGCATCCGAGACTTGAAAGAAGAAGGCTATGAACTGGAAAGTGGAAAAAGTAGAGGGAGCCTTAAATGAGACAGTATTAAGCTTGCAATCTGTGGCCAATAAAGTTAATAAGGTGAAACCCCATATTTTAAACTCACATTAACCATATGCACTTATGAAGTTATACCTCACAGCTCCCTTCTGCTCCAGCAAATCTCAGCTGAAAACCAAAATATATTTAAAGTACACGGCATACAATGATTAAATTGGGAGAGTTGACTTTAGAATTATAATGTATAACAATCGAGCTTGAGTGACATGTAGAACAATTCTGGGAGCCATCTCTAGGGATTCTGATCCAGTCAGGCTGATGCAGAACTCAGTAGCATATACTGTAACAGCCACCCTTGGAGGCTCACATGGTGCCTTATTCTCTTGATGCATTGTCTAACTGTAGCTCTGGCCTAAATCTATCAAAGATAAAATGACCCTAGGGGGAAAATGGGTGTATGTGGCTAATGTGTGGATATAGTTAGTAATGAAAGTTGATTATTATAACTGAATTCCTTAATTTTTCTCTCTTTCTGCTTAATCTGGGCTGTGTTGTTCATTTGATTTTTCCTCCAAACCCATTCTAGTTATTTTACAAAGTCATATACTATGGTATGGATAGATATAATCCTACTATAATGTTTAGAAGGCACATTTTCAGGAAGTGACTAAGGTTAAATAAAGCCATTAGAGGACACTGCCATAGCAGAACCTTTGTGGACAGAAACAAAGACATACATGCAGCCTTCTGCCATATGCCATTTGGTCTGCCAAGCAAAAAGATAGTTGAAGAAACTAAAATTCACAGATCTCAAACTGTGGACAAAATACATATTTCTTTTTCTTTTAAAGTATCTTGCTTTAGGTATTTCATTATACTCATAACAAACAGACTAATCCATTACTCTAGCCTTACCTACTCCTTTATTATGTCACTCTTGATTCATTGAGTAATATGTCATTAGAGATCCCTAAAACATTATTTTAATACAGTTACATCATCCAGTCGGTAATAGTATGGCAAGCCGCTTTCTGGCCTGCAGAATGACGAGTCACCACACGCACGATTCTTCTCGGATCACACTTTATTGGAGTACAGATCAGTTGAGAATGGTGGAAAGAAGACCCGGAGCCTGAAGTGCAGCCTGCTTATATAGGGAAGCCGGGACGCGTGATTGGTGCCCAATGTAATGCCTCATTAACATATAGTTGGTGATAGGTCCAAAGTAATACCTCATTAGCATATTCAGGGATCACATCGGATAGGTCACTACTCGACGCCTAATTAGCATAAGTGGTACAGATGCAATAGCTGGGGTCCAGCAAGTTGTGCAAGGGCCAACCACCCCCTACATAATAGGATACCTAACCTTCCCATATTAATCTGATTTTCTTCTGTATCAAACATTTGTTCACTTAAAATTAAGAGATAAAAACCGGATCCTTGACTTGAAGTTAAAACACTTCTGAAATCTAGCCTTTCTTTATCCTTCAGGGTTATTTTCTTTGCTTTACTTAAAATTAACTTCTTCAGAAGTATAAGTTCTGTGATTGCTGATAAACCAGATATAAGGGAAGACACATCTACTTTCACCTCTCTCCACTTCTGCCTGGAGATAGGGATGAGGAAGTATGAAGAAGAAACAGTGAAAAGCTGATAAAAACCTGTTTTCTGTCTGCAAGGAAAAAATCCTGCCGATTAATATTCTCCAAGGCTTATGATGTAAATACTCCTATTACAACTGATCAAGAGTAACCAATATAATGGTATTGAGAATAGTTAGGAAGAATGAGTGGTTGCCTATCATGAGCCTTTATAAGCCTACTCAATGCAATCATGGGGCTAGGAATTACCTTCTTCTTTTTGCAGTCTACCTACTAGAGACATTCCATATGCCTCCTCTATAATGATCAGTGAGTATTAGTGTACATGCACATGTTGTTCTGCCTGGTTTGTAGAAAGATGACTATTGTCACATGACATATTCAGAAATTTGGTAGTACTTGCTAAAACCTAGTTTTGGGACTGTGTGTTCTACACTCTTGGTTCCGTCAAGGCCCACGTCCTTTCCATCAGTGAATTACCTCCTCTTGATGATATCATCTACCCATTAACTATGAGATTAATCAACCTTGAAGTATTGGGTTTCTGCAATGGCTGCACACAAGGCCTGTAGTTCCAACTCCGACGGATGAATAACAAGCTAGGACTTCCCGAGGAGGTCCTATCTGTCTCTGATATGACATGTAGAGCTCTAGTTGAATGATACTCTGAAGTTCATGTCTGGAAAACTTAATCTCCAGCACCACAAGATTGGGAGGTAGTGCCTAATAGGTGAGTAAGAGGGCTCCATTCTTCTGTATGGGTCAACAATGGTCATAACCGGGACTTAGGCTGAGAGCTTGTCCCGATCTCTTGTTTCTTGTTCCTGTAGATGATAGCTTATACTTGTCAATCTTTCAATAAGAAGGCAAATACATTTTTATTGTATATCAATTACACAGTTCTTATAATCATCTATAACAACAAAAATGGACTAAGAAAGGCAGAATGCCTTTTATCATCAATGTTGAAAATATTTGACTAAAAGTTTTGCATATGGGAGAGCAGAATATTTGTTCAAATGCATTATTTTCTTTCTCTCTCTTTTTTGGAGGGGCCAGATTGTTGCTATATAGGCATGCTCCAGGAAACTGGAGAGGAGAAGAAAATGTGATAAATCCTTGTCCACCTCCCAACACAGGCAGTTTCGTTTTTCATTTCAATACTCATACACATCAAAGCCTAGCTTAAACACTATTTTTTTCCTACATACCACCTCCAGAGCCTTTAGTCAAGTTACTCTGCATTTTTGCAATATGCTCTGATACATTATTTTAAAGTAGTGACTGCCAACTTGAAGTTACTCATGTCTTGTAATTTTTGGCATGCTTACTTTTGTGAAAGTATTTTAATTATTTGATTAGTATTTCTGTAGTGTTGGAGATGATAATTTTCATACTCATTCTGAGGCTTTTATTACATGTTGAAATCTACGTTTCAGAGAAATGAAGAAACCACTTTCTTTTCAAGCTAGTAGTCAAGAACCGTAGCTGTCTTGCTTTCCCATCCTAGATTATGTCTAACATCCAAGTTCTAAGACCCAAAGCTTTTAAGAAGCCATGGATGACTCAGCAATTGTCCAGATGGCAATGTTCCCAGAGAGAAAGAGTGAATAGCTGGAAACGACCTGCTCCTTCAGGGTCTTAAATATTTAGGGCTTAATCTCACAGGATATCTCTAAATTATTTAAAAGGCCTTGCCTGGTGGTCAATTCTCCCTGCAGGCTTTGAAAGCCTGGCTCCTTTCTTTGCAGAAGTGGGTAGCTTTATAGTTTAATCAAAACACCTCTTACACAAGGCAGTATGCCTATTGTAAACCACATATGTTACAGAGAGGCAAGGAAGAGGGGTCAAGTGAGGAAGAAGTTGCTGGGGAAATGAGCAAGCAAGTTCTCATCTCTGTCTTTTGACAGTTAGGTGTCAAGGTCACCATTTCTACCACCCATTGTGAATCCCACTGGAAAACAGCACTTCACAGTATAGGAATTTGGCTGTTTTCTCTCTTTACACTGCCAGATGATTTCCTTCACAATACAAGACTTATTTTAAGGAGACACATATCTGGGACATGGTAGCTAACTTCAAACATTTTGTGCACTGATATTTTACCTAGGGATGATACCCTTCCAAGCAGAAGATAGGCTGGAACTCAGTTGGAAGAAAGTTGTAACATGGTTGTTTGTCTAACTTTTTATCTACGGGACACATGCAAGGCTATGAGTAAAATTTTAGTGACAGTAAGCAATGACTCCAGAAGCTTGAGATATCTCACACTTTAGTATCACCTTTGAGGTCCTCAGGTTAATGTATCTACGCATAGATGGCTCACACTTTCATGCTGATGGTGTACTTATTCCAATTCACTGTTACTCTTGGTTGTTCTGATACAAAGGGAACAAACTGACCCTGCTTTCTTCCTCTGGCATGAGTTTGGAGTCTCTATCCCTCCCGTGGTCACTGTTACAGTAACTAATAAAACCCCTCATCTCAGTGCCTGTGGCTGCTTCAAAACTCAACAATTAGATTCACTCACCGGCTTTTATTCCCAGGCTCTGCACCACTTTTCCCTCATGATGCTCCTGAAATAATATTTGTACATAAGCTTTTGCTGAACAAATTGGGTGAAGTGAAATAAAGAGAAAACCAGCAGAAAGGAAGTTTTTCCTTGAGTTCTTAGAGCGAAGAACAATTTATCTCTTAAATGAATCTTCTTTCTCTGGGAGGCTCCTGTGGCTAAGCTCATTAGAAAACAAAGCCATAAGCACACCATAAACCAGGTGAAATGTCTCAGTGTGTTCCTTGCAAAGATATCAGACATGAGACTCACAGAGGAGCATGGGAACCAAGATGGGAAATCTAGGCCCATGTAGATTTGTGCATCTTTCTCCTGAATCAGTAAAATATGCTCCCAAGAAGAGATACAGAGATAAACAACACACATTCTTCATCTTAGAAAACACTGTGATTCATTAATTTTGAAAATTAGAATTTTTAATCTGTGTAAAGAACGATAGAAACTAGATACATGAGTAGAAGTAAAATAAAATGATGATGGTGCTTTATTACAGATAAAATGCACTAAATTTTGTTGTTAGGAAAGAGATTAGAATATGATCCCAAGATGTGGTCAGTTGCAGGGTACAGTTGGCTGATGTGACTGGTGACTTATGGAATTGTGAAGTGGAACAGGCACTTTGCATACAAAAACATTGGATACTCATGAAGTAGAATTGTATTTAAATTATTTTTATATTTATGCATGCATGCCTGTGAGGATTTAAGTAGATCTCATGTATGAAAATGCCCACAAGGCATTGGAGTCTCTGGAACTGGAGTTACCAGTGGTTGTGAGCCACTAGATGTGGGTTTTTGGAATTGAATTTGGATTCTCCACAAGAGCAGAAAGAGATCTTAACTGCTGAATCATCCATATTCCCATCTTCTAAAGTTTCATTTTAATTGAGTGAACAATGTTAGCACTGAAACATATATACAAGTAACATTATACAGACTAAGAAAGTTGTGTATATGTATTCAGATAGATAGATGATACAGATATATAATAAAACAGAGGCCATGGACTTAAAGGGAGCAAGGACTGGAATATGGAAGGGTTTGGAGGGAGGGAGAAAAGGGAAGGTGGAATGTAATTGTATTATAATCTTAAGAAATAAAAGTAGTTAAAAAGAATGACTTCTGCCATTTTAAGAGATCAGATATTGTTATTAACTATAACAAATCACTGAACTAGGCATTTGTATGGCCTTTAACATAATTCAGAAGTAAGTAACTGCACTTGTTCATTCTAAGCTCTCTGAGCACTACTGGAAAGACTAACATAGAGTACTTTCGGTGTGGAATGCTTTTGCTGTAACATTGCACCCATCCTAGAGTCTGAGAGAAGAATGTGGAAAGTTTCTTTGGGAAATTTTGGCATAAAAATATTCCAGTGAATAATAGGCAGTTTATAAACGTGGGCATCCTACACAGAGTGTATGTCCAGGAACCCCTGAGCAAAATCCAAGCAGTTCTTTTGGTTCTTTCTAGGTCTGTAAGGCAGGAAGTTTAAGTTGAGGAGGGGATGGCAATAGCCATCTTCTATACTGCTATTTCACAAGGTATCTCCATCAAAACATAGCTAAGAGAAGCACTCTCCGTGACAGTGTAAGAGGCCAAGTGATTTTGGCAAAAATGAATCACAAAAGTCCCTAGTCAGACAACTGTGTATCTGTGGAAGGTGAGTAGCTACCATCATGCTTAATAGTGAAGGAGAAATGATTTACATCTAAGATCAGAAGCTGGGCAAGGATGTCCACTTTCCACATTAAAGTCAACATTACATTAAATTCTACGTAGAGTAGTTAGGTGAGAAAAATAAATAAAGCATCTATAAATTGGAAAGAAATTATTGGTCTGTTTTTAGATGACATCATTCTTGATGTAGATAAATATCAAATCACCAACAATGAGAACTATAAGAACTCAAAAATACATTAACGAAGTCATCATGTAAACTTGACACATGACTATCATTTGTCTCTGTAAGCAGAGGTGACCAGTCTGATGGTGAAATTATGAAAGTAAACCCACTTATGATATAAGTTGAAAATTAAATTTATGAGAAAATTTTAAATAAAGAAAAAAGGATCACTTCATTAAAACTATATAAGCTTGCCAAAAGAAATTCATATATAAATATTTAGGAAAACATTTTGAATGCATGAATGTGAAAATTCCATATTTGTAAGGAGAATATACCCAAGTGACTTACAGACTTGACAAAATCCTTGTACACATTCCAAGAGTCACCATCTTAAGAAATAGAAAAATATTTTTTAAGTTAATGGTTTTAGTTGACATGCAAAACAATAGAGCTAAGTGAGACATTTTCTTATTCACATCCTCTTCTTTGTTCCCATTGCTCTTTTGTTCTTCTTGGCCTTATTTGCTTGCCCTGTTTCCCCATATATATGGTCCTACTTTACTTTTACTCTGTATGTATGCATGTGTGTTGTATGCATGCATATATTTAAATATACTTAAATGCATGTGCATATTTGTGTGAATAGATTTAATTTTAGGCTTCACATATGAGAGAAGAAATGCAATAGATTGTCTTTCTTCACCCATCACCATTTTGTGTTCCTTCCTCCATGCTTTTTAGGACTTCTTCTTCCCAATTGGATTGTTCCAAAACTGATCATCAGTGGGGCACCATGACAACTCTGTGGTAATGATGGTATCCTTACAGGTTCTGATGGGGAAAGTGGAAGTCCAAACACAGAAGAATGAAGTTGGTAAACTTGTGCCATGATATATTAAACAATAAAACAATCAGTCCCATACTATAAATGCAGAAATATTTTTATACCTTGATATACTGTCAGCAACAAGGAGCATAAAGAGAACAGTTTGATTTCATTAAAATATATAACAGCTTTAATTTATAAAGAACCCTGCCACTCAATGAAAGAACCAATAACTCAACTACAATGGACAAAGAACTTGAATAGATGTGTGCAAAGGCCATTAAGTATCAAACGGTAGGGCTGAGATAAAGCTCAATTACCTAGTGTGCAGTAAATCCTGAACTCAGTCTCCACAGCTTCATAATCTTGGCATGGTGGTGAACACCTGTAATTGGAATACTCAGGAGACCTAGGCAACATTCAAGAAAGGAGTTCAAGGTTGTACTCTGGCTGGTTTGGGGACTGCCATGGCTGCATGAGATCCTGCCTAGAATAAAATCAGAAAAAAAAATACATTAAAACATTTGACATTTGTCCTGTTGGAAATGAAAATCAAGACCAAATGGTGCTCTTGTTTTTAATGCTAGGGCATGAGTAATATTTTTTTTTAAAAAGAGATAAAGTGTCTAGTATTAGCAACAGTGTGGGAAAAATAGTAATTCTGGCAAAGTGCCATGGAAATTTAAAATGGGTAACTTTGGAAAGAAGTTTTTCAGTCTCTAAAAAACAAAATATATAATTACTATATGATATTGTAATTATTTCCCTACATATATAACCCCCAAAATTAAAAAAGGTATGTAACAGACACATTAAGATATGTAATCATAACAGTGGCTTATCATCCATATAGGCAGACATTCAATCAATCATAGTGGCTTGTTGTTACCAGCAGCATAAAACAAAAAAAGCCCAAATATCTATCCAAAGATGAATAGACAGTTAATTGTGATACCTGTAAATAGTGGAATGTTTGCATCTATAAGAATAAATAAAATTAAATGAATAGTACAATGTGCAGAAGCACTAAACTTTATGTTGAGCTTAAAAAAACAACAGAAAAGCTCACATTTATACAATTTCATTTGTACAAAACTTCCAGTATATATATATGTTATATATAGTCAGAACCTGGGTTGCTGACTTCTAAAAGGGAAGGAGAAATGCTAATTGGGTGATAAGTTTTTGAGGTTGGTGAAAATTGGGGATTGCATGGCATTTTCATACAACAATGCCAACAAATTATTCGCTTTAGATTGTTAACTTTATATTGTATGAATCTCATTTCAATACAATTTGTGTGTATGTGTATATGATAATGGTGTGTCTGTGTGGTGTACACTTCTGTGCATGTGAACACTCCTAAGTACTTGTGTGGAGTTCAGAGGATGATGTCTGGTGTCAAATTTTATCATTATTTATCTTATTCCCTTGAGACAGGGTCTCTCAGTGAATCTGGAATAAGGCTGGCAGGCAGGAAGCTCCAATTGTCCAAATTCTTCTGTCTGTATGCCCCACCATTCTGGGGTTACAGGAATGTTTAGCAATGACCATCTAATATTTTGGGTTCTGGGATTTGAACTCAAATATTTAGCATGTACAGTAAGTACTCATACCCACTAAGCTATCACCCAGCCATTTATCTCAATAAAAATTTTAATAATATTATGTGCTAGTAGAAGTAATTTAGTCTTGAATTTTATGCTGAGAAGCTGTCCTTCTATAATAAAGCAGAATCTTTACTTATATATTTGATAATTCTAGGTCCTATGGATATCCAAGTGTCCATAAGACTTTGAAGACTATTTCAGAGTTCAAAATTAAAAAAAATACATAAAAAACCAAGTAAGTTGAGGAAATCTAAGTGAATAACGGTCAAATATGAAATATTGCTTGCTGCTAGTGTTGGGACTAAAATGGCATCATAGTAGATAAAAACATGACTTACCATCATATTAGATAAAAGCATGATTTACTGTAGCAGCCCACTGAGCTCTAAAGCCAATATTAGTTTCTATGAAGACTGGATAACAACCATTTGAACTGAAGCATAGAGAAAGGACACTGAAAGAAATGAAAGGCTCCTCAGTTCTTGAAGAACAATCTAAAATCATTGTAATGTATGTGCAGTTGGAGTCTCTGGGGACATCCAGAGGGAGGTATTAGGGCAGAGAAACGTTTTCAGAGAGTCAATTTCACCCCCAAATCAGATGAAAACAATAGCAATATCCAGGCTAAAGAGAGTCATGCAGAATAAACAGAGAGAAAAATCACACTAGGATTTCATCTTCAAATACTTGAAAAACAACGATAAACAGGAATTTTTTGAGGCAGTCAATGACAAAAAAAAACATAGAATAAGCAACAGCAGGAAAGTAAAGTCATTTTGAATCAAGGAGACTGCCAGTCAGAATACAACTGGAAGAGATCTTTAGTGCCCTCAAAGGAAAAATGCAAACTCCAACCTAAATTTTTATGTCTATAAAACTTTCTTGTGAAAGTAAAGTCAAAATGGAGACATTTCAGAACAAGCAAAAATGGAGACAGCCACTATTAGTACACCAATGCTGTGGAAATGTCACAGGGAGACTGCGCATCAGGCTGCAGCAAAAGCTGGCAAGTGGGACACCATATATGCATATATGAAATAAGGATGCCAGAAAGAGGAATGTAAATACATCGTTGATGGTTTCTTATATTGCACATGGAGTGTTATCTCAATTCAAGGTAAAAATCATAAACTAAAAAGGCAAAGAGTAAATACACAAAGGAACTAAAAGGAGTACATAAAATTCAGCAGAAAGTTCAGAAGAAAAACCAGAAATTTTAAATTGTCTTTTTATTTTTAATTTTTTACTTTTGGCCTTGTAAGAAATTGCAACATTTTAATCTAAATGTCAGTAAAGATAATATAACAGGCAACAAATTACTGAAAAGATAATGTGTTGTCAAATTGAGGCTATAATAATTACAATTGTTTATAATTAGGGTAACAAGAAGTGTGTTTTATTCATGTACTAGCTCTAGATAGCAACATTAACATAAACTTATGCCACATACCAATTATGATCACAGACATTTAATTTATGGTCAGATTCATGGTTGGTGTGATGTGCATCCAATGTGTACAATAAAGTACAGTAGCTCATGGCATAACAAATTCTTTATACTCTCTGCTGGGATCACTTTCTTTTTCTTTATTTATTTTGTATTTATCAAAAAAAACAGTAAAATGAATTTAAAATGCTGAAAAGTTAACAATAACTATAAAGAAGATAAAAATCATAAGTATGACTTACCAAGGGTGATAATGCAAATAAGATTGCTACACATAAATTTACTTTGTATTCAGCTTTCCCTCTGAATTTTTTTCCATCCCTGTATATCTTTATTCAAGGTCCCTTCCCCCTCCCACCACATCAGGTCATTTTTCTTCTCCGCAACTCCCCATCCACTCCCTGGTCAGGGAGCAGACAGTCCTATGGTCTCACTGACCCAATAAAGCTTGGATCAGTCTCCACTCCTGACCAAATCCAGTTTTGTCGCCCCTCCCTCAAGAGTGAGTCAGGTGTTCCTATAGTTGGAGTGGTGAGCGAAGAGTCAGTCCAGGGTGTTTCTGATCCCAAGCTGTTCAGAGGTTGTGGTTTGCCACTTGGGCATGCCTGGCTTTTTTCTTGTTTGTTTGTTTAGAGACCACTAATGAGTGAGTACATCCCCTGCTTATCTTTGTGAGATTGTGATACCTCGCTCAGGAGGATATTCTCCAAATCCATCTATTTGCCTGCGAATTTTAGGATATCATTTTTTTCTTACTGCTGAGTAGTATTCCATTGTGTAGATGTACCATAGTTTGTTAATCCATTCTTCAGTTGAGGGACATCTAGGTTGTTTCCAGGTTCTTGCTATTACAAATAATGTTGCTTGAACATAGTTGAGCTAATACCTTTGGAGTGCGAATGTGCCTCTTTAGGGTATACACCCAGAAGTGGTATTGCTGGGTCCTTGGGAGATTGATTCTCAGTTTTCTGAGAAACTGCCATATTGCATTCCAAAGTAGCTGAACAAGCTTACACTCCCACCAACAATGGAGGAGTGTTCCCCTTTCTCCGCATCATCTCCAACATAGCCTGTCATCTGTGCCTTTTATCTTAGTCAATCTAACAGGTGTTAGGTGGTATATCAAAGTTGTTTTGGTTTGCATTTCTCTGATGGCTAAAGATGAAGAGCACTTTTGCAGGTGCCTTTCAGCCATTCGTAGTTCCTCTGCTGAGAATTCCCTTTTTAGATCTGTATCCCATTTTTTGATTGGGTTATTCAAGGTTTTGGGCTCTAGATTCTTGAGCTGTTTATATATCTTAGAGATGAGTCCTCTATCACTTGTAGGGTTGGTGAAAATCTTTTCCCATTCTGTAGGCTGTCATTTTGTCCTATTGACAGTGTCCTTGGCTTTGCAGAAGCTTCCCAGCTTCAGGAGATCCCACTTATTGATTGTTGGTCTTAGTGTCTGTGCCACTGGTGTTATATTTAGGAAGTGGTGGCCTGTGCCAATTCGAAGAAGTGTATTTCCCACTTTCTTTACTATCAAGTTCAAAGTGGCTGAGTTTAAGTTGAGGTCTTTGATCCACTTGGATTTGAGTTTTGTGCAGGGTGACAGGCTCGGATCTGTTTGCATTTTTTTACACACTTCCATCCAGCTATGCCAACACTATTTGTTAAATATACTATCTTTTTTCCATTGAATGTTTG
>PVIH01007197.1:42637-62089 GCA_004025045.1 Sigmodon hispidus
CAAGTCTGTTTTTATGCCAGTACCAGGCTGTTTTTATTACTGTAGCTCTATCGTATAGCTTGAAGTCAGGGATGGTGATACCTCCTGAGGTTCTTTTGTTGAGTAAAATTGTTTTGGCAATCCTGGCTTTCCTGTTATTCCAAATGAAATTGAGTATTGTTCTTTCAAGGTCCAAAAAATATTGTGTTGGGATTTTGATGGGCAGTGCATTGAATCTGTAGATTGTCTTTGGTAGAATTGCCATTTTTACTAGGTTGATCCTACCAATCCAGGAACATGGGAGAGCTTTCCATTTTCTGATATCCTCTTTAATTTCTTTCTTCAATGATTTAAAATTTTTGTCAAATAGGTCTGTTACTTCTTTGGTTATAGTTACTCCAAGGTATTTAATACTATTTGCAGCTATTATGAAGGGTAATGTTTCCCTTATTTCTATTTCAGCTCTTCTATCTTTAGTGTATAGAAGGGCTACTGATTTCTTTAAGTTAATCTTGTATCCTGCTACATTGCTGAAGGTGTTTATCAGCTGTAACAGTTTCTTGGAAGAATTTTGTGGGTCACTTATGTATACAATCATATCATCTGCAAATAGAGATAGCTTCACTTCTTCTTTTCCAATTTGTATCCCCTTAATCTCTTTTTGTTTCCTTATTGCTTTAGCTAAAATTTTGAGAACTATATTGAATAGATAAGGGGAGAGAGGACATCCTTATCTAGTTCCTGACTTTAGTGGGATTGCTTTGAGTTTTTCTCCATTAAGTTTGATACTGGCTGTTGGCTTCTTGTAAATCGCCTTTATTATATTTAGGTATTCTCCCTGTACTCCTGATCTCTCCAGGACTTTAATCATAAAGCAGTGTTGGATTTTGTCAAAGGCTTTTTCCGCATCTAAGGATATGATCATGTGTTTTTGTTCCTTTAGTTTGTTTATATGATGGATAACATTTACAGTTTTTCGTATGTTAAACCAGCCCTGCATTTCTGGGATGAAGCCTACTTGGTCATGGTGGATGATATCTTTTATGCATTGTTGTATATGGTTTGCCAAAATTTTGTTGAGAATTTTCGCATTATTATTCATGAGGGAAATTGGTCTGTAATTCTCCTTCTTTGTTGTGTCTTTGAGTGACTTGGGTATTAGGGTGATTGTGGCCTCATAAAAGGAATTTGGCAATATTCCTTCAGTTTTTACTGTGTGAAATAGTTTGAGGAGTAACGGTAGTAATTCTTCTTTGAATGTCTGGTAGAATTCAGCACTGAAACCATCTGGGCCAGGGCTTTTATTTTTGGGGAGGTTTTTAATGACAGTTTCAATTTCCTTAAGGGTTATAGGCCTGTTTAGGTAATTAATTTGGTCTTCATTTAATTTTGGAAGATGGTGCCTGTCCAGAAAGCTGTCCATTTCTTCTAGGTTTTCCAATTTTGTGGAATACAGATTTTCAAAATATGACCTGATAATTCTCTGTATTTCCTGGGGGTCTGTTGTTATGTCCCACTTTTCATTTCTGATTTTGTTGATTTGGACACTCTCTCTCTGTTTTTTGATTAGTTTGGCTAAGGGCTTATCTATGTTGTTAACTTTCTCAAAGAACCAACTCTTAGATTCATTGATTCTTTGTATTGTTCTTTTTGTTTCAATTGTATTGATTTCAGTTCTAAGTTTGATTATTTCCTGCCGTCTACTCCTTCTAGGTGAGTTCACTTCTAGTTGTTCTAAGGTTTTCAGCTGAGCTGTTAGGTCTCTAGTGTGGGATTTCTCAAGGTTTTTCATAAAGGCATCTAGCGCTATGAATTTTCCTCTTAAGACTGCTTTCATTGTGTCCCACAAGTTTGGATATGTTGTAGATTGATTTTCATTGAATTCTAGGAAGACTTTGATTTCTTTCTTAATTTCTTCCTTGACCCAGAGATGGTTCAGCTGATTGATGTTAAGTTTCCATGAGTTGGTAGGCTTTCTTTGGGTTTTGATGTTGTTGAACTCTAACTTTAGGCCCTGGTGGTGTGATATGTTACAAGGGATCATTTCCTTTTTTTTTGTATCTGTTAATATTTGCTTTATGACCAATTTTGTGGCCAATTTTGGAGAAAGTTCCATGAGGAGCTGAGAAATATGTATATTCCTTTTCCTTTGTGTGGAAGGATCTGTAGATATCTATGAAATCCATTTGCATGATAACCTCTTTTAGACTCCTTTTTTCTCTGTTGAGACTCTGTCTGGTTGATCTATCCAGGGTTGAAAGTGGTGTATTGAAGTCTCCCACTATTAGGGTGTAAGAATTGATGTGGGATTCGAGCTTTAGCAGTGTTTCTTTTACATAAGTATGTCCCCTTATATTAGGGGCATAAATATTTACGATTGAAATCTTCTCTTGACCAATTTTTCCTGTGATGAATAAGTAGTGACCATCTTGGTCCCTTTTAATTGCTTTTAGCTTAAAGTCTACTTAGTTAGATATTAGGATTGCAACCCCTGCTTGTTTCTTAGGACCATTTGACTGGAAAATCTTTTCCCAACCCTTTATTCTAAGCCTGTGTCTGTCTTTGCAGTTCAGGTGTGTTTCTTGTAGGCAACAGAAGAATGGCTTCTGTTGTTGTATCCATCTTGTTAGTGTGTGACATTTTATAGGAGAGTTGAGACCATTGATATTAAGGGAAATTAGCGACCATTGATTCATATTTCCTGCCATTTTTGGTGGTAACTTGTTTTTATTTCCTTTCTCTAGGGTTCTTTTCTGTGGAATTATTGATTGTTTGTGATTTTGTGTGTGTATCTGGTGTCCTTAGGTTGGAGTTTTCCCTCTAATACTCTCTGTAATGCTGGATTGGTAGATAGATGTTCTTTCAGTCTGACTTTGTCCTGAAATACCTTGTTTACTCCATCTATGGTGATTGATCATTTTGCAGGGTATAGTATTCTAGTTTGGCTGCCATGCTCCAAGCCCTTCTAGCTTTCATCGTTTCCATTGAGTAGTCAGGCGTTATTCTGATGGGTCTGCCTTTATATGTGAATTGGCCCTTTTCTTTTGCAGCTCTTAAAATTTTTTCATTGTTCTGTATGTTTTGTGGCTTGATTATAATGTGGCATGCTGACTTTTTTGGGGGGTCATATCTATTTGGTGTTCTGTAAGCTTCTTGTATCTTTATAGGCATTTCCTTCTTCAGGTTAGGGAAGATTTCTTCTATGATTTTATTGAAAACATCTGTGCCTTTGAGCTGGTATTCTTCTCCTTCTTCTATTCCTATTATTCTCAAATTAGGTCTTTTCATGGTGTCCCAGATTTCCTGAACATTTTGAGTTATGGCTTTTTTAGTTTTACTCTTTTCTTTGACTGATATATCTATTTGAGCTACTGAGTCATCCACTTCAGAGATTCTATCTTCCATCTCTTGAACTCTGTTTGTTATGCTTGTATCTGTGGTTCCAGCGTTTTTCTTCAGGTTTTCTATTTCCATCTTTGCCTCATTTTGTGCCCTTTTTATTGTTTCCATTTCAGCTTTTATTTCAGCCTTTAGTTCCTGGCATGTTTCTTTCATAGATTTGTTCATCTCTTCCATTTTTTTGTTTGTATTTTCTTCTATTTCTTTAAGGATATTTTTCATATCTTCTTTGAGAGCTTCTATGATCATCAAAAAGGAATTTTTGGTGTTGCTTCCTTCTGTTTCCTCTTCATTGCTCAGTTCAGGTCTTGTATTTGTAAGACTGCCACTCTCTTTGGGAGTTACCATGTTGTTCTTTGCATTATTATGTAATTTTTTGGACTGACGTTTGCCTATGGCTTCAGTGGTTTACGGTTAGATGGCTCCTGGTCAGTTGTGGCACTCGGGTTTGTGTGCCTCCTGTCACCTCTCTGGGCAGGGTCTGAATCTGCCCTTCAGAGACACCAGAAGTTATCTGCTTTCTGAGTTCAAGGTCGAGGTGGGTAGCCATGCAAATTCCCTCAGTAGCAGCTGTGGGTATGGTGACAGGCAGACTTTATCTGCACCTGCTTCAGAGGTCGCTGGGACTTACTCTGCAGACAGCACCTGGTCCTGGAAGGGGAACCGGAACTGATGAGAGCTCACCTCTCCCTCCCTGGCTGGGATATAGGCGCTTGGGCCTGGTGACCCCTCCTCACCTCTGTGCTGGGTCTGAGTCTGTCCTTCAGGGACCCCTGTTGTTGTCTGTTTGCTCAGTTCAAGGTGGAGGTGGTTTGCCATGCAAATTCCCTCAGCAGGAGCTGTGAGTATGGTGACAGGCAGACTTTATCTGCCCCTGTGACAGAATGCGCTGGGACTCTGCAGACAGCACCTGGTCCTGGAGGCGTAACTGGAATCGATGGTCTAAATAGTCTTTTTAAAATAGTATAAAGGATTTTTTTTTAAGTATAGGGCTGGGAAGGAGAAGGTTCAGAAGTTAAGAGTACTTGCTCTTTTCTGCTGTCTCCTGTCTCTTTTGTCAGGTTCAATGTCACTGGATTTATGTTGGGGTCTTCCATCTATCTACTCAGACCTGAGTTTTGTGCAGAGCCATGTATATGGATCTATTTGCATTCTTTTACATCTGATATCCAGTTATGCCAGCACCATTTGTTGAAGATAATTTCTTTTTTCCATTGTGTAATTTTTGCTTATTTGTCAAAAATCAGGTGTCCATAGGTGTGTGGATTTTCATCAGGGTGTGCTGTTCATTGCTCCACATGGCTGTTTTTATGCCAATACCATCCTGTTTTTATTACTATAGCTCCGTAGTAGCAAGAAATCAGGAATGGTGATAATTCTTCAAGTTCTTTTATTGTACAGGATTGTTTTACCTATTCTTGGCTTCCCCACCCCCAGATAATGTTGAATGTTGTTCTTTCAAGGTCTATAAAGAATTTTGTTGGAATTTTCAATGGGGATTGCATTGAATATGCAGATTGCTTATTATAAAATAGTCACTTTTATTATGTTAATCTTACTGATCCATAATAATGGGAAAGAGCCCTGAACACATTGACACAGGAGACAAATTCCTGAATAGAAGACCAGTAGCACAGACAGAGATAAACAATTAATAAATGGGACCTCATGAAACTGAAAAGCTTCTGCAAAGGCAAAGGATATTGTTAAAAAGACAAAAAAGCAGCCTACAGAATGGGAAATTCTGCCACATCTGACAGAGTACTAGTATCCAAAATATATAAAGAACTTAAGAAACTAGACATCAAAAACCTAAATATCCAATTAAAAAATGGGTACAGATCTCAACAATGAAGAGAAGAATTTTAAATGACTGAGAGATGCTGAAAGAATTGTTCCTCTTAGGGTCCTCCTTGTTATTTACCTTCTTTGGGGTTGTGGATTTTAGCCTGATTATCCTTTGGTTTGTGTCTGATATGCACTTATTAGTGAGTACATATTGCGCTTATCTTTCTGGGTCTAGGTTACTGACTCTGGACTGAAACCTGTGGGACTAAAGTAGGCCTCTGTATGTGGATGACAGTTATGTGGTTTGGAAAGTTTGTGGGGCCTCTGGCAGTGGGACCAGGATTTGTCCCTAGTTCATAAACTGCCTTTTTGGAGCCCATTCTCTATAAGGGCATACTTTGCTCAGACTTGATGCAAGAGGGAGGAGCTTGGTCCTGCTTCAACTTGATATGCCAGACATTGTTGATTCCCCATGGGAGGTCTTACACTTTCTGAGTGGGTGAGGGTTGGGGTTAGAGGAAGATGGGGGTAGAACAGGAGGAAGGGAAGAACAAGGATCTGTGTTAGGTATGTAAAATGAAAAAAAAATGAAAAAGAATTGTTTTACATCTTTAGCCATCAGAGAAACGCAAATGAAAATGACTCTGAGATTCCATTTTATACCAGTCAGAATGGCTAAGATAAAAAAAGAAAATAAAAAACAATGACAGCTTATTCCTAGGATGATGTGGAGTAGGGGGAACACTCTTCCACTGTTGGTGGGAGTGTAAACTTCTACAGCCACTTTGGAAATCAATATGGCTGTTTCTCAGAAAATTGGGATTAATGTACTGCAAGACCCAGGGCATATGCCACTCTTGGGCATATACCCACAGAATACTCAAGCACACCACAAGGACACTTACTTAACTATGTCTATGGTATTATTATTCATAATAGCCAGAAACTGGGAACAACCTAGATGCCCCTCAACTGAAAAATGTGTAAAGTGTGGTATATTTATACAATGGAGTATTACTCAGCTGTAAAAAACAATGACATCTGGTAATTTGAAGGCAAATGAATGGAACTAGAAAAAATTATCTTTCTGGGTCTAGGTCTAGGTCCAGAAAGACAAACATGGTACGTACTTACTCATAAGTGAATATTAGCTGTCAAGTGAGGATAACCATGCTATATTCTGCAGACACAGAAAGGCTAGATAGGGATTCACAGACACACACACATACACACACATACAGACACATACATACACACACACACCCATACAAACACATACATACACATATACACACACAGACACACATATACACATACACACACACAAAACCACTATATCTATCTTTGTTCATGCGCACACTCACATACACACATATACAACATGCAACACACACACATGATATACAAACACATACATGTGTATATGTATAATAGAGTTATATTATACTATATTATATAAGAGTTTTATTATATAAACTTAAGAGTTTAATGTGAATTAGCCTTCGCAGAAGATTATACTTATCTCAGAAACTATAGTTTGCCAAATCAAAGGCCAAATGTCAGATGCAGAATACTTCCCCTCAAGTTGTTGGTCATGGCTATTCTGGAGACTCCCAAAATAATATAGGATATTCTTATTGTTCTTGGTCCTCCACTACAATGTGATGGGTAAGATGACCCTATTGCTCAAAACATAGCTCATTTTGTTCCCAAAGCATGTAGAAATTAGGTCAATACTGATAGGGAAGATTCCTCCTTGCTAGTTAGATATTTTTGGTACAGGATAGTGTTAAGAAGGTTGTTACTCTCTACTGATTTTCAAAAATAATTTATTATTTTTATTTTGTCTGTATAGATGTTTTGACTGCATGAATGCCTATTGTCCGGTAGCCTCTGAGGCTCAAAGAAGACATTGGATCCCATGGAATGGGCATTACCTCTGTGTGGGTAATGGGAATTAAACCCACATGCTCTGGGAGAATGGTTTGCATCTCCATATAGGTGATAGGAATCAAACCCACGTCCTCTGGGAAAGTAACAAGTGTTCTTAAGTATTAAGCCATCTTTCCAGTGATTTGTAACAGCAATTTAAAGATAAAGAAATGAAGAAAACCACCAATGTCAGTTAATATTAAATAATTATATAAATAAGTAGATCTTACTATGAAATTCAGAATGATTTTGCAGCAAAATAACAAAGAATAAGAAAATAGTTCTACCTCATTGCTCTCTTTTACATAAATATAAAAATTTTTAATCAAACATCAGCTTTAATTTGGCAATCTACAAAATTTGAGTATTTCTGCCCAGTAGGGTTTATCTTTGGAATACAACGAAGCCATAGATGCAGAAATCTCAGCTATGGTTGCTGGGGGCACTTATTTTTGACTACTTTGAAAAAAAAATATTTGGTTAATCCCTTTCTATGCTATGGCCTCATTCCTAAGTGTTAATTTATTCATGAGTTCATTTTTTAACAGAAATATATGCACATTTGTGCTTAATAAGTTGATGTGCAGTGCTGTTCACAACTTCACAATGACAATTAAAAAAAGGCAACTGATAGAGTATGGTGATATGTTACATATTTAATGAAACCTGGAATATCAAGACATCAACCCACAGTCAAACTAGGCAGAGGTAGCTCCAGGAGTTCTAGGGCTAACAGAGCATTGCTAACTCAAATATCTCTGGGAGTTCTGGATCTCTGTGAGTACAAGGCCAAACAAACAGCTGGGTTTCAATGGCACACACCTTTGTGGGAGGTGAGGAGTGGTGACCCATGCCTTTAATTCTATAACTCCAGAAACAGAGATCTTTCTGTGTTTCTGTGAGTTCAAGGCTGACTACCAAACAGAATAGCTCAGGCCTTTAATCTCAACCTGAATGGGATACAGCTGGGTGAAAAAGGTAGTTAAGGCAGATTTAGGAAAACAGCAGGCATTAGAAGCCACCAGGAGTGAAGCTGAGGAAGCTGGAAGATAGCTGGGTGAGATTTGACTGTGGTGTCTCCTCTGTCTGATATTTCAGCCTTTTCTTGATATCTGGCTCGGAGTTTCGTTCATTATAACCAGAATTTATGCAACAACAGAGTAAAAATGTTTTCAGTATTATTGAGCAAATATTTCTATGCACAACACAAAGGGAGGACATGATAGATATACAGAATATACATTTTGCTTTACTCATGACAGACTGCAAATTCCATTGAGAAACTATGTCATCAAAATCTTGTATGTATTTTACTTGGTTTTCATATTTTATTTTTAATTAAATATATATTTATGTATGTTTGAGAGGTAATATATGCATGCATGAATGTAAATACCCACAGATTTTAGAAAAAGGGAGTCAGATCTCCTGGAGCTGGAATTATAGACAGTTGTACATCACTTGATGTGGATGCTGGGAATGGAACCAAGGTCCTCTTATGAGCCATATGTGCTCTTAACAACCAATCTGTCTCTCCATTTCAGGTTCTACTTCTTGATCTGAACAGCCTTTGCAATAGGTGGATTTGAAGGACCCTGGGTCCTAGGGCTTGACCCAGGCATTCAGTTCAGGTATCCAGCAGAGCAACCCCCCCCCATGAGATCAAGGAACTAAAGTCTGTCCCAGGAAACAGAGTGACCCAGCCCAGATAGCTGTAATCAACTCAGATAGGACATAATGGTCTGGTCGAACCTGTGATTAAAATACCTGATGTCTAACGTAACTCGGAATTCCTTTACCCACACAGACAACTGGCCCGACCAGATGACTTCACCCTGGAAGACCCCCGCTCCCCCGCCCTGGTAGAACTGCCCTAGAAAAGGCCTGTGAGCCTTAGACTCGAGGTCGCTAGCTTCCCCTTTGCTGGTGACCCACGGGCTCGTGTTCATTAAAGCTTCTTTTTACTACCCGATATCGGAGTGAAGCTCTCTGTTTTGGGGTACCGACTCTAACAGATTTACTCTGAGAAATTCATCAAGACTTTTGACTTACACATTTGTAAATGTGCTATTTTATAACCGAAAGCTGAAACTTTTGATTTTTGACACTAAACCAAAAATCAAATTGTCTGATTTTAATGCTTACATTTTGATTCTGATACATAACTTTTAAGTTCCTTCCTTATCTTTTAATTAAAGTGATAAATCTATTTTGAATGTTAATGTTAAAAATTGCATGAAGGCATATATTTAGTTTTAAGTAAATGAACAATGAGGACCTTTGATGGTATCTGCCTTCCAATGGAGAAAGAACCCTGTGACATGTCATTTCAGCTATCACCAGCAACAATTTCACTTGAGATGTTAAAAGCTAATGCACTATTCCAGGCTGCTGATTTGATGTTCTGAGCCTCACTACTTCTTCATTTGTTCATCCTTCCTTTTTCTTCATGCATGGAATAGTACAGGAGATGATTCCTCTTTCCCCAAAATCTGGCTTATACATCACTATACTTTCATTCAGATATGCTGGTTTTCATCTTTAAAGTATGAAGATTTTTTTCCCTCTACTTTTAGTGGTGGAGTTTCTAAATTGGTTGCCTTTAACATTTTTTTGCAATGCTATGATGAAAGATCCATCTACTCCAACAGTAGAGTCTTCCTAGGGTTGCCTTTTATCTTCCCAGTCTTATTATACATTATGCTGCTCACTGTAGCCATTTTAGGATGTGCTTTCCTCGAGAACAGTAGCTCTCTTTTACCCTGAATATTTACAAAAGTCTAGACTAGAAGAAGTCAGGAGCCTGCTGCCTCCATGACACAAAAGGCAGATTAGATGACCATGTACCCAAAGAGCCTGCTTTAAGGAAGTGTCTGGACTTCATCTTCCAGAATCACAATGGTTCATTCTGTAGATGAAGCCACTTCACTGCAGATGCTAGGAAGACTGACAGATAATTCAGTAGATAGAGTTTATGATAATTTGACCAAGAACTCTGATTCTGTTCTCATGAGCTAGTATTACAGGTATGAAATGCAAATTATATTACACAGTGATAATTAAGGGTCCTAGATAGCAATGAATACTAAATGCATGAATTAGGGTGGACAGTAACAACAAATGGTCATTCTGCTGATTTCAAACAGCAGAAACTTATTGTTTCATGCTTTGAAGGCTGAAAAATAAAATCAAGGTGATTGCAGAGTTGATTTCTGAGAATTATGTCCTCAGTCAGCAGTGGGACTTCCCACGGTCCTTGTTTTGTGTCTGACTGTGTTCTAAGCTTCTCATCTCATATGAATACTAATTATATTAGATGAAGGCCACACTAATAACCTTATTTTACATTATCCTTATAAAGAACATATCTCCAAAGACATTCTGAGGTTCTAAGGGCATAGTGATACTGTAATCTCTTTGTAGGCGGTATATTAGCATTTTGGAAGATTTTTTTAACGAGATACATTTTAATGAACCTAGCTATCTGCAAAAGCTTTTTAAGGTAAGTTATAAAATGGGAATGACTAGAGTGCTGCTTTGCCCCTTTCTCCTTTGTTCGGTCATAAGGTAACACATGCTAATGTAGGGGAATCTTAAAAATTAATGACCCTGAGAGTCAAAAAGAATAAGATGAACTCATCCTGTTGACCATCCAATCTGTTCTTCCCTCATTCCATCTAACAGAACACCACTCAGCTGTCACCCTGAGTCCCATGAGGTCTTTGCCTTCCTCTCTTCTCTTTCTTTTAATGAAAACCACAAAACAATTGAAATCAGACATAACTTGGTTCAGAATCTAGGTTTGCTTTCGTCTAGCTGACTTTGACATTGCCTTATCTTTTCTCCTTTAAATATTCTCATTTATAAAACATGGCATGAAGAAATTATCCTTTTCATAGAGATTTTGAGGGAGCAATGGTATATGCAAACAGTAGATGTCTAGGGAATGTTCCCAATTATTTCTATTATTAAAACTTGTACTAAATATATCTGGTCCTTTTCTCAATGCTCATTGCTGCATTTTATTTTAATTCACACTACCTCTGCCCTAATTTAGCACTGCCCATTGCTGATACTCTGGAATCTTGCAGATAGACTCCAACTTATTATTTGCAACTACATTTCCCAATGTTGTTGTCCTTGTTTTATCTCATCCTCTAAAAACAATAGCAACAAACTCAACAAAACAAAACCCTTGGTAACTGTTAACCAGGAAAAAAAAAATGAATTGAAGAGTCTTAACTTGACATTTTTATGACTTTTCAAGGTATATGTACTTTTTCAGCCTCTCTTTGTTCTTATTCTTTACTATTACCTTGTGCTTCTATCTTGGATCAATCACTCTCCTTGGGCCACTCTTAGGGTTTATTATACAGATTGCTTTATTTAATGCTCAAAAGCTCCATCTTCTGAAAACTCCTTTAAGTAGAGAACAGACTTTGGAAAAATAAGTTGATTTCTTTGAACTTTAACATGTTTGTATATTAGCTGATTCTTATGTGTATAAGATGATTCTTCTGTGTGTATTATAATGTGTATACAAAATACTTAGAGAGCTTGTGGATCACATAGACTCTATATCGTCTCCCTTAATACTCTGATAATTTCTTCATTTTAAAAACTAGTGTAACACAGGAGAGAGGCATGCTTTTAACAAAGACTCTTGGGAGGCAGAGACAGGCAGATCTCTGAGTTTGAAGCCAGCCTGGTCTACAGAGTGAGGTTCAGGAAAACCAGGATTATGCAGAGATATCTTGTCTCCAAAACCAAAAACCAAGCTGTCATGACACATACCTTTAATGATTGCCTTCAGGAAGCAGGTGGACCTCTGTGAGTTTAAGACAACACTGATCTTCATGAAATTAATCCAGTCTAAGAAGAGACAGAGCTTGACCTCTGTGGCTAACTCTGTGACAAGCTCTGTCTTCTGCTCTTCAGGCAAAGTTTATTCCTTTAGATCATACATAGTATATTACCTCAGCTACATCCCATAATCCCCAGGAGCAGTTTACTTAGTGGAGGTTAGGATAAGCCACTGAAGGCAGGAACTTTTTTCCTCTTCTTCCATATCCATTGTATCAATTTTCTCCTTATTATTCACCAACTTAAACTAGTTGCATTATAATCTATGCTTAGAGGTGAAAAAGCTATATCTCCAAATAACTACATCTCTTTTTCTTTTCAAGAGCTTTTTTTTTTTTTGGATTTTGAGTTAATAACGGAAAAACTAAGTAGAAGACAGCAGTAAATAAACTTGTAAAAGAGCACAGTTGAATATAGTCCCATTCTGGGACTTGAATTATGTGTTTAAATTTGAGTGGGCATTTAAAGTAAAAAAGAAAAACCAAAACCAAAACAAACGAAAGCCAAAAAAAATTAGTGTGACATGTGAAAAGTGTATAAAGTATACTAATAGTATAGGAACACCCTGACTCTTTAATGTAGGTATAGGAGTGTGAACACTACCTAAATAAATAAAAACAGCTTGTAGAACCCAAACATTTTAGCTGTCTTCCCAGTCTATGCATCTTCCAGGGACAAACATTCTCATTGTACCATGATATCTGGTGAATTCCCTGCATGGATTTCTAATTCAGAGAAAGAAGTAGATTGAAGAAACCCATGTTGTCAGACTAATTAAGATACTCTTTAGAAACATGTCTCTTTCTCCACCCCCAATCTCCTCTCTAATAGGCAGCATTGGAAGGTCTTCCTTTTGCTTTGCTCATTACCTCCCCAGACTTCATATTCTCTCCAGAATGGTCTTTTTAAAGGAAGGCTAGATATTCAGAGCACTAACTGAAGACATTAATCATTCTGACTTCCCTTACATGAAGCCATTTCTTGTGTGAGATTTGTGGCCAGGAGTACTTTACCCAGTACAACAATTCTCATAATTGAGACTTAACTATATATTTGTCACTATTGCCCATTTATCTTGCTAGAATATGCCTTTGTCTGTTGAAGTTTATAAGTATTCTTTACATAGTTAAGGCCATGTTTATGTCCTCAAAACAAAGCAGAATATTCAGTCTTTCTCTCTACTTTGTTTTTATCCCAGCCCTTCAAAAATCACTCATAGATGCTGTATGATTTTTATTCTCTAGTCCTTGGAATAAGAACTCTGCTTCAGCAGCTTCAGAAATCTGGTTTTGAAGGATACTCCACAGTTGAGAATCACTAGTAGGGACATTTATACTATACACATTAAGACAACTTCTGAAACAGTAATGTGTAAGTTCCATACTATAGAGACACAGAAGAGGATCCATGTCCACAGAACCAGCTTCTGGAGCTTGCAACCTGTATCATTTCATTAGGCTCATGGTCATAAACTCCATATTTGGCTTGTTATTTTATTGTTACTATCTAAAATTGTTAATATTTTTTAACATTCCAATGGGATTGCATGAAGTAGAAATCCTGGTTCTGCCTTTCTCATGGTCTAATACCTCACTTTAAAATTGTCTTCCCTAACACTTCTAATACAAAGCTCCAAGGATATGTTATATTTTATATTTCTATTAATATCAAAAAACTTTTCTTTAGAACCATAAATGTAAGTTCTTCTCTTTTTTTGTTATCACATACACATTATAGACAAATTATCTAGTGTTTAAAGAAATGAAGTTCTTTTTCACTCATTAGGAATGAACCTGGGTCAACCCTTGTCTTCTGACTTCAATATTTGTTATATAAAAGCACTCCCCCCTATTTTTTCCTCTGGAAAATGCTGGGTCTCAGATTCCCAGGGCTCAAGTCAAATGGCCTAGCCTTATTAACTTCTTGGGTAGCTTCCCTTAGTCCAGTCCCTAGGAATATGCTTCAGCTGGATGCCCATTTTGCTGACTCATATATAGTGAGAGTTCCCTTTATTTTTTCCTCAGGTCATTTACTCATAATTGCTCAGCCTGCTCTTAGCTGATAATTGCAACACTTTTTTTTTTCTACTTAAAATGAATTATCCTGAGCTTGCATTTTTTTAAAAAAGTCATCTCAGGTTAAATTTGAGAGAATTCCAATGCAATCTCATTTTTTCTCTCTCTCGATTATGATTCTGATCTACAGCTAATCTTCAAATCATTAAGGATGCTTCAGTAATTGGAAAGAAATCTGCATGTTTTTTTCATTAAGTGCTCTTACAACTTGCCAAGGGATGCTAAACTAACTTAAGTTGCTGAGACTCGCCTTATTTGACCAGAAGAAATTTAAAGCAATTCTATGAAAATGTGACTTCATTTGCAATTATATTAGTCAGGGGGAAGGAAATGGAGAGTATAATGTAACAAGGTCATAATGACCATCTTCATATGGAAGGCTGATAGAGGCATTGAAGCTTCAGTACTAGCCTTCCTCCACATACTGCACAGAGTTTTAACTCCATAAACCATCTCATTCAAGTGCAACTGTGCAGTCAGTGTCTGTCTTCAAGTGAACATGGTGGTTTGGAAACTGCTTGCTAGAGAACCTATTCTTAGATATACTCATTCCATACAATCTGGTACAGTCTATCAAAGTGATTCCTTAAGTTCCAGGAATCAAATAAAAGGTTTTTCTTATGATGATTGAACTCCCCTTTATCTATATAACATTTTTAAGTTTGGACTAGACAGGCCCACCTTTAAATAGTAGATACAACTATTCTAGAAAGTCACTCAAGCAGTCCTTTCCATCTTTGTAAATGCCCTACCACCCTCCCCACTTACCAATTTAAAAACTTAACACCTTCCTGCCCCCTTATCTCTTGTTTAATTAATAACATTAAGTCATGATGCATCTCTGTACTATATCCTAAACATACACCACATGAACATACTACACTTACAAGCTATAGTCTAGTTCAGCACCTAATTTCAGCTTTCATTGTAACTGGTATCATCATTACTCTCATCCCTGCGGTCCCTCCATAACATATTCTCTAACAGTGACATTTGCCTTTTAAGTAACATAAATAAGATTATTTAATCATTTGATTACAATGACACCATAGTTATACTTTCTTTTATTTTACTTTTCAAAATAGTACTTAATACATAATAATACGTACACACATATAACTTATATAGTTTCCCTCTCTGCTTCCTCCTGTCTTATTATGAAATAATCAAAGAAGAATCTTTTTGTCTAGTTCACCATTTACTTCCCTATGTTTATCAGAGTAATGGCATCTAGGGCTGGCAGGATGGTTCAGTGAGTGGAGGCACTTGCTACCAAACCTGACAACCTGAATTTAATTTCAGCGACCCACACATGATGGAAGGAGTTTTCTACATGTATGTTCATGTGTGTCTGCACACACATAATAAATACTTTTATGAAAAGAGTAATGCCATCTAACAGCTGTTTAAAAATATTTGTTGATTAAATAACTGAGTCTGTGAGAGAAGACTGACACACAGCCTACCTTTATTTCTGATCTTTCTCCCAATATCCTATCTTTAACACCAACCCTTAGTAAGCATTGTCTTCTTTAGATGGGATGGAATTGGATCTCTCCCTGCCTGTTTTATTTAGTGGTAGGCAGCACCATAATTCTTAATATAGTCCTGCTTCTTGTCCATGCCTCCTTCCTCTTTCTAATATCATTATCAGTATAAATGCAGAAAAAAAAATATTCCTCTTGTTAGAGTTCAGAACAGGTGAGTTACAAGCTTTCTGTTGGGCCTTTTGCTATACCTTAGGTCACTTCTCCATCTTAAATGAGATGCAATCCATTTTGCCCTGCTTTAGACCCTCCACAAACCAAGCAATGTTTGCAAAACATCACATGCACTTTGAATCATGCATGGTTCAGGTATCCTACGAAGAATTTACTTGATTTGACTAAACCAGATGAGTGCCTTATTTACACATAGACTCAGATAAATGTTTTCTCCAAGCTGAGACTTGGCAGGATTCAGTGTATAAACATGAGTTTCATTAGAAATGGCAGGTGTATTTGTGCTTACTGGGTCTGCCTATGAATCTATGGTGAGAATACTGTTGCTTAACTCCCAAAGAAAAATGGAGCTGAGCTTGAATTATTACTCACTGTTCTCTCATCTTAAAACATAGTCATTCACTTAGAAGTTAAGAAGGATTGCAAGAAGCAGCTGGCAGAGGAGTCCTAATGACAGAGACGGGACGTTGAGCACAACGGCTGGCATTTTCAGTGTTTTGAAATGCTTGGTTGCAACTGTCACTTCCATAAGGATTTCATGAAGACTGATAATGTAGGAAAAGGCCATCTTTCAAGTAACTGAACACAGTGAGTATTAGCACAAAACAGGAAAGGGGAAAAATATTTTCCTTGTGTGGCCATTTCTGTTTCCATTTGTATTATGTATGTGTCTATGATTTTTTTATGTGTGTGTGCCTGAGATACATATATGAAGGTGCCTAGGGATACAAGAAGAAGGCATTAGGTGCCCTGGAGTTTTGCCCTTGAGGTGGCAGGAACATGTGTGCTGAAATGATATTCAATCCTCTAGGAGAGCAGCAGATGCTCTTTACCAATTGATTTATATTTCTTAACAGTATTTATTTTTTAAAAAATAGATATTTTCTTAATTTGAATGAAGTTATAATACTTGGGGTGACAGTGTTCCCCCAAGTATAATAAACCTTGGTGCTGGGCATAGGGAATCTCCCGACAGAAGAATTCTGGAGAGGCTAAAATAATACAGGAAATTGTTGCCCTGGATTGTCTCTCAGAACTACTTGAAGGTAGGACCATATTGCTAAAGACATGATACACTTCAAATGCAGGAATTTGAGAAATGGGAGGTGGGACTGACCTAGAAACTTCCTTTCGAAGGACTAGCTCACATGGCACTGGAGGAATTATGTAAGCTGTCAAGGGAAAGAAGCAATCAATAGTCTTATTAAGTCTTAAATGATTGACAACAATGATCAGCCTGCGAGACATCCCCAAGTATGCAGTGTCCTGGGGCTATGCAACAACTGTCTAATTGAACCTAAGGCATTCTTAATAGTAGGGAACTCATGCCTGGAATTGTAAAACTAGCCCACTATGGCTGGTAAGGTCATGGGACCTAGGAATAATCTATTATTATTAGTTTTTTAAATGACTATAATTTCTAACTGCATTGTTAATATCTATCCTTATACCCACAGATAAATATAGCTCTCACTCCTCATTAAAAAGCTTCTTTCTGCACCAGACAGAGATCATTAGTGATTGCTAAACTGATTAACATGCAGGAAGCAGCTTTGGGGTTCCCAACCCCACTTAATTGATCTACAACCTGACCCATACACTAAGGCTTCGGGAGCACTGCAGAATGAGGGAGGGAAGAACTATGAACCAGTAGCCACATTGTTTGCTTTCAGACTATGTCTTCTATATGTGACAGAGAAGCTGTACCCATGAAATCTTAACATGATCACTTAAGCTTGATCTGTAATGTTGTATTGTATTTCTGGTCTGGACTTTTGGACCTACCCCTGAAGTTCTGACCCGCAGACCCGCAGTCTCACAGTCCCACAGAAACACACAAACATTAATTTTATGCTGATCAGCCTATGGCTCTGTCATATTGCTAACTATCTCTTGCTCTTAACCTAACCCATGATTCTTATCCCATTCAGCCATATACCTTTTCTTAGAGCAGCATTTCAGCTTCTTTCCTCTGCTTCTGCTGGCAACTCATCCCGCTCTCTCTGGCATATCTGCTCTGTTCTTCCTGTTTTCTTAGTCTGGTAGCTCTGCCAACACTTCCTCTCTGTCTTTGGCCAATCAGCATTTTCATTAAACCAGTAGGTGGTTTAATAAAATTATATACAATGCAACAATATAATCACACTACACTGCACAGTGACAACAGTTGAGAAATGCTAATGTGGATGGAGAAAATTTTACAAGGCCCTCACTCTAGATAGAGAGTTACAGAAAGAGAATCAGACAGACAAAAGGAGGGAGGGAGGGAGAGTAACATGTATATTTATATATTACATAATTAAAAGAGAAAAATCATGAATTTGAAAGAGATTGGGGGAACATGGGAGATGTTAGAAATAGGAAATGGCAATTGTGTAAATAAAATATTCACGTTTTTCTTTTTTAAAAATTATTTTTAAGTAAAAATTTATGGAAATAATAAGAAACATACAATCCAAAACAAATATATTCCTATTCCATGACAACATGGTAATTAAACATGTTACTTAGATATATCCATACATGTGTATAAGTCTATATAAGATTCTGCAAAGTTATCCCCTCCTCAACTCTATGAGTTCTGGGATAACTGGTATTTATGGTGATATTTCGATAAAGATATAAAATTCTTAAAACAAAGTATAAGGGTAAATTGTTGTAACCTTAAGTCTTGAAATTGATTCTTCTGTGTAAAAAAATACATGAGGGAGAAAACATAAAGTTAGAAAATAAATTGCACTTCATTAAATATAAGGTGTCTTATTCTTTAAAGATATAGAATTTATTTGTAAAGAAAAGTCTGTAAAATAGTACAAAGTATTTACATATTGCACATTAGATGAGAGTATGATATATAAAACAACAAATAACATTCAGAGTGTAAAAACATTTACAGCAAAAAACAATCTAGTTCAATTATAAGCCCCTGAGTTAGGGAGGAGAAACTAAGGTGTCAGACGTGTTAGTTCACGCAGTGGGTTAGAGACTATTTACAAGCTCCCGTTTCCGCAAGCCTCTTTTAGCTAGAGGTTTCCTAGACAAGGTATGACATCCTGGCAGGGCCAGCTGTCAGATGGGATTCTGTGGAAATAAAGAACAGCTTTAGACACTGGATTATTGTACAGGAAATGCTTTGAGCTGTTATTTAGAGAAATATGAGGAAAATGTTGAGGACTCCTAGATTCCTCACTGTTGAGCACCGTTGGGTATGAAAATATGTTTCCTTTTCTATGTCAGCAGTTGAGGGCTGAGGGCAGATGGCTCCTGAGCATTTCAGGGTAGTTTCATTAGCATCTGCTCTGCTGTTCCTTGCCCCTGCTTAGGTGTCTAGTTTGAAAGTGAATGTCCCTCGGAGGCTCAGTTTTGAACATTGGTACTCACATGGCTTTGCTATTTTTGAAGACTGGGGAATCTTTAAGCGGTGGATTCTCACTGTAAGAAGTGTGTCCATGGGAACAGCTTTATGGCCAGACGCCACTGCCGCTTCCTGCTCACAGTCTGCTTCCTAATGTGATCAGTTAGCTTCCCGGTTCTGTCTCCATGCTTTCTGCTTGAGGCCACATCTGTACCGTCACAGCAAGCTGTATCTTTCAGGCACTGTAAGCAAAATTAAAACCCTTTTCTTTCTAGTTGCTTTTTGGGGGTCATTTTATCACGGCAACAATGAGAAAGCAACTGAGACAAAATGGATTAGT
>PVIH01007197.1:62189-103143 GCA_004025045.1 Sigmodon hispidus
CCTCCCTCCCTCCCTCCCTCCCTCCCTCCCTTTCTCTCTCCTTTCTCTTTCTTTCTTTCTCCTCCCCCTTTCTTTCCAGCCCTTAGATGAGGTATTTTGAGGATTTGATTATCACTAGTTCCTGGGCTTCAGGGGAGGAAAGAGCTGGAACATCTCTTACTTCAATAGAGGAAAGAAATGTGCTGTTTACACCTTAAGCACGGGAGGTTTTAATTATGTCTTCTCCTCTACTGTTGCTTTCCTGCTTGCTGGGACAAGATCTCTAGGAAGCAAGTGAAGAAGACTTTGATTCACAGGAGAAGGGATGGAAATACCAGGAGGAAATTCCAGGAGGAGTGGGGAGATGCAGGCCACATTGCAAACTCAGTCACAAAGCAGAGAATGACCAGGAGGCGGGGCTAGGCTATAAAGCCTCTACCATCCCCCACTGATGTACTTCCTTCATCAAGCCTCCATCTGCTAAAGGTGTAGCAACCTTTCAAAACAGAGCCTTCAGCTGGACAACAAGGATCAAGTATGTAAGCCCTTTGGGGGCATTTTATTTTCAAACCACACCTGCCTCATATTTTTGTTTTCTAATTTAAATAGAATACTGACATTTTCTGACACATGTGTCAATAGCAATGTGATAATATTTGTGATAAAGCTCTGGAAGCCATAGATGTTATAACCATAGAGCTAGTGAGGTTCCTTTTTTCCCCCATTTTAATAACAAGGATTTAAATAAATGTGGGGACTGTTTGCTCTGTTGTATGTTAAACATTTTATTGGGGTTACTTACAGGAATATGGGTGAGGGGCTACTTACAGGAACAGAAATGACTCAAAAACAGCAGCATCAGCAAAGCCCACCCCAGCATGAGTGACACCTCACAAAGCTGGGAACCAGGAGCACACTGTATAGTCTGTAGGCAACTCAAACAGGCTGGAGAGTGTCTTTTCCAGGTGCCTCTTCCAGGCAGCTGAGATGGTTTCTGCTTCTTTCAAGAAGCTGGCCAGGTCTTGGGCTTCTTTGTAGCTTGGCTCTGCTCTTCTGAGAGTGATTCACATATTTTGATATTACTCAGTAGAAAGGAAAATATTAAATCTGGTCAGTTTCAGGGACTTCCTGAAGCTTTTTTGAGTTATCTTCTTGCTTTAGGAACTTCCCTGCAGGATTCAATGTTTTAATATCAGAGGAAACTGATACACAATACCTTCCTTGGAAGATTTCGTTAGGTAGGTGAATGTGTGTGTAGATGTATGTGTATGCCTATGTGACTTAGTGAATGTATGTGCACATATGTGTATATGTGAATATATGTATACATAAGAGACTGTGTATATGTATAAGTGTGTATATGTGAATGTTTGTGTATATTTGTATTTGTATTAGTGTGTGTGTATGTGTGAATATATGGGTATGATTATGTGTGTATGTAAATGTGTGGGTATGTGACTATATCTATATGAGTTTGAATATGTGAATGTGTATAAGTAAATGTGCATATATGTGGTTATGCTGTGTGTATGTATATGATTATGTGTCTATGTGAGTATGTACATGTCTGCATGTCTACGTGAGTGTGATCGTGTATGTTTTTGTGTGTTTGTGTGCATATGTGAGTATGTTTATATATATATGCCTTCCTCTCTGTGTGTGTGCACACTGAAGAAACTATTCTGGTGCCCGAAGCACTATCATCTTAGGGCTGGCAGCAGT
Source organism: Sigmodon hispidus (assembly GCA_004025045.1). Classification (NCBI taxonomy): domain Eukaryota; kingdom Metazoa; phylum Chordata; class Mammalia; order Rodentia; family Cricetidae; genus Sigmodon; species Sigmodon hispidus. Next base: position 63,891 of record PVIH01007197.1, read on the forward strand.
AAGTGGTAAGCTGTCCTCTATTTACACTTTTAAAATCTTCACAATAAGCTTTTCCAACTGACCACATGGCTAGTAATGTTTTGCAAATCCTGCTGCTCCCAGTTATAACTTCAAGTTTGCCTGTGTGACTCCTCCATTCTGAAGGGTACAGTGGGGATGACTTCATTGGTGGTGACTTCCTGTGAAAGTCTTTTAGTGGTTTCTTTCTCACACCCCACTGAGTTAATTTTGTCTTTTGCATTTCAGAAAACACCCAGAGGCATTTTAAGTAAAATACAAATTAGAAAACTCTGCTGTTTTAGTTACTCTCTTCTCCAAAATTTGAAAAGAGATCACTATCAAATTATCCAAGTCACATTTTCCCTTTTGAAACCCCAGAACTTTTGTCATTATTCTCCAAAACTCTCTTTCTCACCCTTAGACAGAAATGATGGCTTCTTTGGAGTGACAATGCAGAAAACCTGAAGCACTTTGTACTTAGGGAAAAAAGATTTCATACAAAGCACAGAGGAAGACTTCACTTAGTTCTTGGCATAGGCTTCTGACATGCTGCATCCTATAGTTCTCAATGTGCAGTGTATGTTGCACCTGCATGGTTTTGCTTATAGTAAGCATTCAGTCAGCAGTTGGCTAACTGATGGAGCGTCCTTCAACTCAAGTCATGAACAGGGGTTGGATTATAGATATACCCTCTGATTTGTACTTAAAACTTTTCATATTTATCTATTCATTTAGTGCTCATTCCCATGCATGAGTGTGTGTGTGTGTGTGTGTGTGTGTGTGTATGTGTATGTGTGCAAAAATATACATCATGTTATATAGGTATTGGTCAAAGGCCAAGGTTGAGGACTTGGTTCTTTCCTTTATCTCTGTGCCTTCCAGTGATTGAACTTATGTCTTCATATTTGGGGACAATCATTCTTACTTTTTGAGCAATCTTACAAGGCATTTTCATTTTAAAAGACAACAACTTTATTGATTCTTTAATATGTACCATGCTAAGCACATTAAATACATTATTTAACTTCATCCTCTACTGTATTATTCCAGGAGGTAGTGACCATTGTGATAGCTTATTTACCAGGAAAGGAACATATTGAACTATGTTAAGAAGTAGTTAGGTTTTCACACAGAGGATGAATCTCATTAATTATTAATTAATTTAGTCTTAATTAATTAATGGAATACATTAGTACATATGCTTTATTTCACCTGAGAAGTCTTCCCAGCATGAAAACAAAGAATAAATCTCATGTCTTTATAGTCTGCCAAATACTTAGATGCAATTTAATCATTATTGAATTTGATTCTAATAATTGCACATGTAGTAATATTACTGATAGCCTTCTTTAGAAGATATAAAAACTGAAGCTAAAAATGATGATGGCATAAATCTAAGATTAGAGAGCCCATGGCCAAGTTGTTCCTGCAATGGTTCCATATTTCAAACTCACACAATAACCTGCAAGGAAATTCACACTGACAAATCAACTTCAATCAACCAATATCACTGAATTCCCCTTTGTCTCTGGTTAAGAAGGAGCTTTGATGTTGTCACCAGACCCCTGTGACCTATGTGACTTGTGTGGCCATGAAGCAGGAAGTGTTCTAGAGGAAACCAGTCTAAAATTATCAAGGTAACCCATTTCTTTTCTCACTTGACATTGCAACAGAAGGTTTTTTTTTTTTTTGTTTTTTTTTTTTTAATCAAGTCTCTAAAATCAAAATAAATATATCTTTAGTGGTTACTTAACTTTTATCAAATGAATGGATTATGATTTAGCATTTAATTTTTCTAGTACTTACTAGCTACTGTCTACCAATGTAGTAAGGACTTGTTAATCTGGAATTACACAATTCTGTACTATACAAGCCACCATCATATGCTTTACAAATGAAAAAGATTACTAAAAGTGAACTGTGGATTTTGGATATTTCAAGTACTGTGATGCTTACTATGCAATCTATTTTCCAAGCATTCTGTTCCAACTTCTCTCATTGATGACAGATTCATCAGGCTTTCAAGTCATACATGGAACTAAAATGTGAAAAATTTCTGCTAGTTATATTTCTATCACAATATATTTATGGTTGTGAGCCTAGCCTTTAACGGCTGAGCCGTCTCTCCAGCCCTTCTATCACAATATAAAAATGTGTGCTTTTTCAATGAACTACAAGACAGTTTTGCTGCAAATATTATTCTGCAACTCAATCATTGACAGTCGTGCAATTACTTTTTTCCAGTGAACAGCTTAAAAAGTTAAAATTATTTTTAAATTGTATTATACAGATGTAGATGAACTAGTATGACATCTTGTCACAGCCATACAATAGTTATCAGGTCAGAAACAGACTGCAATCAATGATCAAATCATAGTATTAATATTTACCCTCTCAAGTGAAGGTGATAAAAATACAAGTTAGCCACTAGACAAGAAATTATTTTTGCCTCAACTGCTGACTGCTTGACAGTATGCTGTATAAACTAGACATGCAGGCCAAATAGGAAAGTGACCCCTAGAACCTTGCCAAAACAAGCTGAGATGCTCGTTCAGGTTCCTGCTTCACAGAGAAAACTGCCAGACATCATGAAGGAGAAAGGGAGAAGTGACTGATGAATTATGCCAGAATGGGTGGAGCAGTCCTTCAGATATCTTGCTTCACTAAAAGTCTGCCAAAGACACTAGATCTATAGGCTGAAGATGGGTGCTCCAACATTACACAGGAACTTTGCTTGACTGTCCAAGCAATTAGATGTCTCTGTCATTTCTAGATTTTAGAAGTTACTTATACTTCCTGTTTACTCATGTGGTATTATATTTTTTCTGTGACCTTTGATGTAGTTGAATATTAGTTTTATTATAGTTTTCCTTAGTTATTATAAAAGGTAAATTAGATGTGAAACTTTGGACTCAACAAGAATAAGGTAAATGACAGATTATTTTCTTTAATTTTGCTAAATACAAATAAACTAGAAATTGGAACTGTAATTTTTGCTTGATAGCTGTTTTGTTATATGTAATTTTCTATGTTGAAATTGAAGCCTTTCTTTTTGATTAGACAGAAAAGTGGAAGTGATGTGGGATGTCTTACCATTGAATAATAAAATAACTGTTTTGTCCTATGACAGGCATCTTAGACTTAGGCAGGAAATCTGAGCATAGATAAAGGGGAAGAAGGGCTGGGTTGGATGGAGACGCTGCCAGCTGTCACAGAGAGAACAAGATGTAAAAGTATGACTAAGCCACATAGATTCATAGAAATGGTATAAGATGTAAGAGGTAGATAACAAGAAGCTTGAGCCATAGGCCAAAGGGTTTGTAATTAAAAAAAATTACTCTTTCAACCATTTCAAGAAGTTTTGATTGACACATAATAATTGTACTTATATAGTAATACATGCTTATGTATATATGATTCATATACACATATAAATACACACACATATACATACAATGCACATTTTTGTTTGTTTGAAAACAGGTTATCAGTTTACACCTAGGCTGACATAGAGTTCTCTTGTGTAGTCCAACCTGGAACTTATGGGTTCTCTGCTGCAGTCTCTTGAGTGTTGGTATTCTAAGCATGTACCATACTACCTGCTCTGTTATGATTTAATATGTACTGACTAAATCACAGTAATTAATTTTTCCCTTTCTTTATCATCACTTTGTGCTTAGCTCCACACCGTGTGTGACTGTGAGCTATTATTGCTTCACAATTCTATAGAATATGAGAAGTTGTTATTTCTAGCTGTGTCTTGGTACATTTACTCTCATCTCCTTCAATCTCTCTTCTCCTTTCTTTTCTCAGACACTAGCAATTTCTGTTATATATTCCAATCAACATTAAAATGTCTATATATGAAAGAGAATAGGCACTAGTGATATTTCTGTCTTATTTTACTTAACATAATGACCTGCACTTTATTCCATTTTGTTGCAAATAAAAGCTGTGGTCTGGTTCATAACTGTTCTCTGAAGATCTATGTATCTGGCTTTTATGTACATGAAAGAAAGCTATGGTCTGGATCACATTTATCCTCCAAAGAGCTGTATACTAAAACTTCCCCAGCAGTGGGGACTTTAAGAGACAGGCTGTATTGGGAAATCTCCAGGTAGGTGGAATTGTATCTTTAAGGGATCAGTTGAACCTTAACCCCTCCTTCCTTTCTTTTGCTTGCTTGCCATGAGGTCAGTGGAGTTGGTGCAATCTGTGGTGCAATCCTGTTATACCACCATAGAGCTAGAGCTCAATTGGATCCAATTGAATGTGGCTAAAATCTATAAATGTGAGCCTAAATGTGCCTTTGTCCCTTTATAAATTATCATATGTATTAGGTTCAGAATGGACCAACACTCTTTGATATTGAGAGATAATTTCCAGAAACATAGTCAGAAGAAGGATAGCTGGTTCCTATGGTATTCCACTTTGAATTTTAAAAAGACTTTTCATTTTGTTTTTCACAATGGCACTACTAATTATGCTCCTACCAACAGTTAGGAACACTTTCTTATCTACATTCTTTTCAGCATTGATTGTTTTTTGTAAACCTTTAAATATCTGTAAACTTTGTAATAGTCATTTTAACAAATAATCTCATTGTGGTCCACATTAGAATTCCCTAGAGGCTAATGAGTTTGGATATTGTTTGTATGAATCTGTTGGCCATATGAATTTCTTCTTTTGAGAAATGTTTTGTTAGTGTTTTTAAACTTTTTGAGATTTTAATGTAGTTTTAACATTTCTTCATTTCCTTTCCTTCCCACAAACCCTCCCATATACCCTTCTGTGCTCTTCTAACTTAATGGTTTTTATTTTTCCTTATTATTACACATGTCTATGTAAATACGTAAGTTCCTAAATATAATCTGCTCAGTTTGTATAATGTCACTCATATATACGTTTCTAGGGCTGACCATTTAGTATTACATAACTAAGTGGTGTGTCTGGAGAAGACTTTTTCTCAGATCCTCAGCATTCCTTAGTTACCCGTAGATATTTTTTAACCTAATATTGTTTGGCCTATGTCTCAGGCACATTGCTGGCTACCTCTTTCTTCCTAATTTATCCCATTTCTAGTAATCTACCTGCCATGTGGCCTGGCCCATGGCTCACCTGGATTCCTTACATGGCTCTTCTTTGGAAGTCAGATGGAGAACTCTACCAGTAGATTTTTATGAATGACTGAGGCATGGACTTTTCTCTGTCCACTTTGACATGTCTTTCAATATTGTCCTTGTTCAGTTCATGCTTGGCTGGAATTGACCTGATGTCTCTTTCCTGGTAATTGGCTTTCACAATACCAGGAATCACCATGGAAACTTCTAAAGGAAGGAGGCAATGAACAGTTCTAGCCAGTTATAACACCTATGAACTATAACGATGCAGTGACCAGAATGGAGCAATGTCCCTCAGTGTCCAGTAGTTGCATTTATATCTTAGCATTAACCAACAGCTCTTTAACTGAAACTAATACATGTTGTTGTGGGTGTTTTTTTTTTTTTCACTCTTTGAAGGGAGGACCACCAAGCTCCCAAATACATTACACACAGAAGGTTTTTCTTAGTTATAAATTCTCATTATTCCTAGCCAGCTTCTCTTAACTTTAAACTAACTGGTCTACCTTTTGTCTCTGAGCCTTTTCCTTTTCTTACTTCTATAATCTGTAATATTACTTTCCCTCTTACACCTTGGATTGTTGTGTAGCTGGTTGCGTGGCCCATGACATCATCCTCTCCCTTTCTTTTTTCTCCTCCTTCATTTTCTCTCAGGTTTCTCCTATCTATTCTCTTTGCCCGCCAGGCTCACCTATCCTTTCTCCTGACTCCCTATTGGCCATTCAGCTCTTTATTAGATCATCAGGTGTTTTAGATAGGTACAGTAATACAGCTTCACAGAGTTAAACAAATGCAACATAAGAGAATGCAGCACATCTTGGCATCATTGAACATTTCACAGCACAGACAAATGTAACACAACTTCAAATAATATTATACAACACCTGCTCTGTAAGAGAGAAAATATTCCTGGTGATGGAAACTTAGCCAATTACTTAGAGTCGTGAACCTTGGAGGAGTATCACTGCTATTTTACTAAACCAGAGTAATCCATAACAACAGTCTAAACATTTGTCCTTATCCTCTGCTCAATTTAGTTCTCAACGCTTGTGACGAAAACTTGTCTTTGAAACAGAGACGGCTATAGAAAACCACAATCAATCAAAATGTAGAGTCCCAGTGGATACATCTACAATGCAATCTAACACCTAAGACTCAGTGGACATTGACAAAGCAGGCATGGAAAGTGTGTAAGAACCTGAATATCAGGGAGTTGGCTGTGAGATTGTGTCTCCTAGCAATGTTGGAAGAGATACCTGTAAAGCCTCACCAACTTGACTGCTGAAACCCGTTGTGGGTTTTAAACATCTTTTTACTTTTAATAAATTTATCTATTTATTTATTTTATATCCTAGCTGCAATTCTCAAACCCTTCTCTACTTTCAGCCCTCCCCTCATTCACCTTCTGCTCCCAACCCCAATCTACTCCTCTTCTATTTCTGTTTAGGAAAGGGCAGGTCTCCCATGATTATCAACAAAATATAGCATATCCAACTAATGTTTGCTGTGGGTTTCTGCATCTGTTCCCATCTATTGCTGGATAAAAACTCTCTGATGACAATTGGGCAAGGCACCAATCTTGTCACAGGAGATGACCACTTTAGATTATGTGTCTGCTATTGATAGGAGTCTTATCTGGAGTCATCCTTGTTGGTTTCTGGGAGACTGCCTTGCACCAAGTTTTTGCCTGATATGAAATGCCTGTCCTTTCCAGTAGTTTCTTTCAGTATTCTTCCCCTCTCCCCCTCCCTACCGGATCCTATCCCCAGGAGCTCTCAGTCCACTCATGATATCTCTTCTATTCCTCATTCCCAGGGAAATCCCTGAGATGTCCCCCTATGAATCCTAGTCTTTTTGCCTAAACTCTGTGGATTGTAGCACAGTTATCCTTTATTTTACAGCTAATATCCACTTATTAGTGAGCATATACCATGTTTGTATTCTTTGGTTTGCATTATCTCACTTGGGATTTTTTTCCCTAATTCTGTCTATTTTCCTTCAAATTTTCTGGTGTCCTTGTTTTTAACAGCTGAGTAATACATCATTGTGTAAATGTACCGTGTTTTCTGTATCCATTGTTCTATTGAGGGATATCTAGGTTGTTTCCAGGTTCTGGCTTTTACAAATAAAGCTGCTGTGAATAAACTTGAGCAAGTGTCCTTGTGGTATGATTGAACATTCTTTGAGTATATGCCAAAGAGTGAGTGGTATAGCTGGGCCTTGTGTTAGATATATTCTTTGTTTTCTGAGAAACTCCCAAACTGACATCCAAAGTAGTTCTATAAGTTTGTACTTCCACCAGCAATGAAGGAGTGTTCTCCTTGCTCCACATCCTTTCCAGAATGAGCTGTCACTTGTGTTTTTGATCATAGCTATTCTGAGAAGTGTAAGATGATATCTCAATGTCCTTTTGGTTTGCATTTCCCTGATGGCTAAGGATGCTGAACATCTCCTTAAGTGTTTCTTGGCCATTTGAAAGTTTTCTGTTGAAAATTCTGTTTAAATCTGTATTCTAGTTTTTTATTGCTTTATTTGTTTTTTTGATATCCTGATACTTGAGATCTTTATCAGGATCTTGAGGTCATTGGAAATCAGACTTCTGTCAGAACTGTTCCCATTCTATTGGCTTTTATTCTATTTATGTATGTCTCTTGCATCCCTGATCTCTTCAAGACTTTTAGTTTGAAGGGATGTTAGATTTTTGTCAAAGGCTATTTCAGTATTTAATTAGATGATCATGTGGTTTTTCCTTTTCTTTTCTTTTGTTTATATGGTGTATTACATTGACAGATTTTGTATGTTGAACCATCCCCACATCTCTGGGATAAAGTCTTCTATGTCATTATGGATGACTTTTTTAATGTGTTCTTGGATTTGGTTTGGCAGTATTTTAGTGAGTATTTTTTCATCAACCTTCATGAGTAAAATTGCTGCTCTGTAATTCTCTTTCTTTGGTGAATCTTTGTGTGGTTTGGGTATCAGGGTAACTGTAGCCTCAAAGATAGAATTTGTCAATTTTCATTTTGTGGAATTGTTAGAAAAATATTTTTTATTAGCCTTTTCTATGTCTGGTAGAATTCTGCATTAAAACCATCTGGCCCTGGACTCTCTCTCTCTCTCTCTCTCTCTCTCTCTCTCTCTCTCTCTCTCTCTCTCTCTCCTCTCCTCTTTCTTTCTCTCTTTCCCTTCCTTCCTTTCTTTCTTTTTTGGTTGGGAGATTTTAATGACTGCTTCTATTTTCTTAGGGTTTATCGGTCTATTTAAATTGTTTATCTGATCATGATTTAACTTTAATAAGTACTATCTATCAAGAAATTTGTCCATGTCTTTTAGATTTTCTAATTTTGTGGAGTACAGGTTTGAATATAACCTAATCATTCTCTGTTTTTCCTCAGAATCTGTTGTTATGTCTCCTCCTTTAAAACAAAACAAAACAAAAACCCTGATTTTGTTTTTTTGTATATTCTTTTTTCTGTCTGTAGAACACTGATTTGGAGCCTATGGGACAGGTGTGTATGCAGAGTGGGTTTGTTGGATAGAGTTAAGGTGGTTTTGTGGGTATTGGATGGTGTTTTACCTGGGGTTTCTATATTCAGTCTCTGGTAAAGCTGAAGATTTCTTTCAAAGTAGTAGGCAGGGATATGGAGCCTAAAGATGAGATACAATAAGAGGTGGTTGGACAGGCTTAAAGAGGTTTAGTGGGTGGTGGCTGTGTCATTCCTGGGGTTTGTAAGACCACTCTGGCCTCTAGTAATGCTGCCAGGGCTGTGAGTCTTAGTCAGGTTTTAAAATTCTTATATATGCTGGATATATATTATTTGACAGGTAAATAGTTTGTGGTTGTTTTTTCTTTAATTCTTCGGGACTTTTCTTTATACTGTTTCTCTTTGCAGTGCAGAACCCCTTAGTTTAATATAATCTATTTTTTTTCCATCTATATGAATTTTTTTTCTTACTGAGAATTTGAAGTTTTATTTTTAAAACCTCTCCTATGATTTCTTCTGTAAGTTTCTTAGCCTTATATCTTACTGGCTTAGAAGATTTGTTTGTATTGTTGCTCAGAGATAGCCAATGAAATTGGACCTTGGTTTGGAGGGCAGAGTCCACATTCACTTGGCTGGAGTGGACCATAGAGTTTTCTGGTAGAAAGATAGAGGGACATACAGAAGGAATAAGTTTATTCTCTAATATATAACTCCCAAGCTTTATTTTATTTAATATTTTTATTCATATTACATACCAACCCCAGATCCTTCTCTCATCCCTCCTCCCATTCCTTCTCTGAAAAGGTAAGACCTCCCAGGCTTTAGTTTTTAATTAAACAATAAAAGTAATCACTATTCTGGAGTCCAACATATGCCCTTAAATCATGACAAAGTGATGTCTAGCTACCACCACTGTTGGTTCTCTCCCAGTTACCAGGACTCTCCCCAGGCTGTGGTTCTCTTCCCGGAAGCAGCAGCAACAGCCAGCAGTGGTTTCTTACCACTCCCTGTGGGTAGCTGCCCTGCACTTCTGCTGGCAGATCTCTCAGTCCTCTCCTATGCTGCATCTCAGCTGCATGAGTTTCTCCTACCCATTTCCCTACATAACCTCTTCAGACTCCGCACCCCAAGGTGTGCAGTTAGCATGACTGATGGCAGCCTGCTGTACCTGCTAGTCCCTTCCTGAACAGTGGAACATTATCACAGCAGCTGATTAAACTGTTGTCATCAGCAGATCTGGAGAGACACCTGCTGGGAATTCTAAAAGGAGAGACTGGGGGGGTGGTGGTGACAGGGAGTTTTCCAGGTTAAGATAGGGAACAGTATTACAGTAGAAGTTAGGTCTTTGTGTGGTTCTAAAATGGATTTTCCCCTTTCTATTTTGAAAGTGGAAAAATTAAATGAAGGGCTATCCAACTTAGCTGGGATTGACATAATGTTGACCATAATTGTTATCAGTTTGGCAATTCATATTTTATCCTTAAACATGGTTTGACAACTGTGCTAAAAGTGAAAATTTGACTGAAAAAATAAAGCCTTACAAAGACTTACTCCTGATAAGATACGAGCCCTCAAAAAACCTTCCTGTCTTCAGCCATCTCTAGCACTGACAGCTCCAGCAGTGGCAAAGGATGTACAGTAGTTCCCCTCAGTCTGTCATGTGACATGGGCTCACCTGGAACTTGATTCAGGAGAAGGCAGTGGTTGGAACCACTTTACCTATTCACACAATATACCTATTATGGAATCCAATCTGTCAGTTGTGTCAGAGAACCTCAGAGTCCTGGCAGGAAGGAGTCCAGGTCCATTTCACTGCCTAGGATGAAGAAATTAGAAATAAGTTGTCTTTGGTCATCTCCTATTTTCAGATATGGTAATAGTATGGTTACCCACTGGGGTGGGTTGTTGTGAGGCAGACACACTGTTTTTCTTTTTCAGTATCAGATTCGATTGTGCAAAAGAGCCATATCTGGATGACTGTAGAAGTAGGGACTCATCAGACAACCATACCATACCCATTTTCAGTTGTCTTCATGTTGAGTAAGGACCATTGCAAGATGATTACACTTCCTGTACCAATGTGAAATCATCTCTATTCCATGCAATGGGTTATAGTGCTTTATGTCTGAGAATATAATATACCTTCACTTCGCAATTTCTGTGTATTCTCAGGACTTTCTCTGATAAAACACATCTGGTAGTTTGAAAATGGACCCATTTGGGGACCAACACTATTGAGACTAACACTATTGGGTGATGTGGCTTCTCGGAATAGGTGGAGCATTGTTAGCGGAAGTATGTCATGAAGGGGCATGTTAAGGTCTCAGAAGCTCAAGCCTGGCCTAATATGTTCATACTCTTCTTGCTGTCTGCAGATCCAGCTAGATTTCTCAGCTGCCTCTCCAGCACCACCTACCTCTATAAGTCACCATGTTGATAACTGATAAAACCTCTGAACTATAAACCAGCCCCAGTAAAATGACGAGGCCTCGTGCCCTATGCAGGAGATGTGGTGGGAAGCAGCAGGGGGAGTGTTACAGCTGATCTCCTTCCAGACTTCCTTGCTGCTGCTCCAGCGAAAGAAAATTTTCACCCAAATCTTATTCAAGAGATTTACTGGGAGGTAAGGATCCAGGAGAGGGTGACTGCCTCAGCTTGGGGTGGAAAAGGACAGCAGGGGATGGGCTTTGGGCTCAGAACTTTCTTGGGAGACTTTCAGGGTGAAGATTGGCCAATTTTTTCCCCTTTCTTTTTAACTTGATTTGGTTTTTAGTTTTAGGGCCAAAGTTTGTTACTTTCATTGGCTCTTTTGGGCTTTTGGGTGCTGATTATAGGGCCAGGGCACATTACTTTCACTGGCTCTGATTCTAGGGCCAAAGTGTGCAGGTTTCAGAGCCAGGACACATTTCCTTTTGGTTCTGGTTTCAGGGATAAATATATTTCACTGGCTCAGGTCTTAAATCCAGAGTGTGTTTCTTTTCTCTAGCTCTGGGTTCAGGGCTAGGGTGGGGGGGGTTTCTTTCACTGGCTCTGGTCTTTTCTCCTGACTCCTCCAACACCTGTGTCTCTTCTTTCTCCCAGCTTCAAGTACTTATAGAAGCATTAGGCGGATCTTGTGCATTAGAGAGTTGGTTACTTTAAAGAATCAACTGACAATTATGGAGGCTTTGGTAACTTATCTGCAGGGCAAGAAACAGACAGAAAACTTAGGAAAGAGATTTGTGGTATAATTCATTAGTGCTTAAGGGAAATCATTTTTTTTTATCTTGTAAGTCTTTCATCTGATTACATGAAACAATCTTGCTTTACTGATCGATTTTACCCAGACCCCACTAATTTAAATATTAACTTCATCCAAAATAGAGGGACCCATAATAGAGTTTGAAGAATCTTTTGGGCTGGGTATCTGAGTACCAATATGACTCATGAAGTTAGCCATTGTCTATGGTCAAGACTAATTAAATTTTGTGGCTGGAGAAAGAAATCAGTGGGTAACAGCTTTTCAGTACAACCATAAGGATCCAAGTTTATATCCAAGAATCCATATTAAAACTTAAGACATAACTGCCTGCACCATCTGGAACCTCAGTGCTATGGGAGGCTCTCTGGCTACCAGCAGTGCTCTAGCATTGTCGAAAGGTTCAAGAATGACAGAGAAGTACAATTAGCATCTCTCTGTCTTTGGTTTTCTGTGCATACACACAGGCATACATATTCCTTCCTTAAGTGGGCACACACACACACACACACACACACACACACACACACACACACACAGAGAGAGAGAGAGAGAGAGAGAGAGAGAGAGAGAGAGAGAGAGAGAGCATTTAACTAAAAATAAGTAAAGTGGTCTAATCTTTGTTTTTTAGTGGAGGGTTTTTCTAGAATACGTCTCCTTCAGACAGCATCTTCTCTCCTTTTCCTTCTCCATTTTTCTTTTTTGACATTGGTGTCATTTTCCTACCATCCTATCTTGATCGACCAAGAATAGATGTGTAAATTATGAAGCAAGAGGGGTTTGCTACTTGGTCTGAGAGCTCAAAAATCTGTTTCCCATAAAGATGTAATGTTCTTTCTTCTCTGCTTTATCTGGTGCTTTCTTACCTCTTTGTTTCAAGTTCAGCAGGCACAATGAAATTAAAAAGATGGATATAGCAGGGAAATTTTCTGGTTCAGATACGATTATATCCTTTTCAGTGGCTTATTTTTTTTTTATTTTAGTAAATATTCATTTAGCAGCCTCATATAGCAGAACTAATGATTATAATTTTATCCCAAACAAAGGAGGAGACAAATACTGTAATTATATAAAGTACAAATCAAATCACCTAATTAAATGGGGAAAGAAAATCTGAAATAATCACGTAGTTATAGGCCAGTTAACAATGTACAATAAAGTAGCTCATAATTTTAAGAGACATAGTGATGTCTGATTTATCAAGAGGTAAATCCAATAAATAGGCACATTTTTACTTGAAAATATACAGGCTTCATCTATATTAAATTAATCTCAAATGACCCCTCAAATGTTATAATGCAGGGTTTGGACTTTGTATTTCTTTAGAAAATGGAAAGCATAAATTTCAGTTATTTATTCTAGGTGGAAGAACCTTAATACTTATTTGTGGGAATTTAAAATACTTCTATCTTCATATTCCAAATCCAGAAAGCATTTATAATTATAGCCAACTCATGGTATCTATTACACATGAAAACAATGCAATTCTCTATTCTTGGCTTATGTTAATTCCTCTAGCACAGTGTTTCTCAATCTGTGGGTCTTAACCTCCTGGAGTTACATATTTGCTATCTTATAAATCATCATATTTACATTATGATTCATAACAGTAGCAAAATTACAATTATAAAGTAACAAAATAATTGTATGGTTGGTGGTTACTGCAGCATTAATTAGGGATACAACATTAGGAAGGTTGAGAACTACTGCCCAAATAAATTAATTTATGACTCATCCTACATTCTCCAGTTATTTCCACCAGAGCTAAGGTGATCTGTCTACCAAAATAGAAACTAAACTTTTTATTATTCTCCCTGCTTTTATATCATATTTAAAATATTAGTGTGTGTGTGTGTGTATGTGTGTGTGTGTCTGTCTGTCTGTCTGTCTGTCTTGTGTGGTAAAGACTGAAGGACTCACTTGGGATTCTTTCTGGAAGTATCTTAGAGCTTAAGGGCTTATTTTACAACATTATGGGATGTATAATCTAGCTTAAGTTCTTCTCAGTCCCCAAGTTTTTGTAAAAGACATGTGTTAATCATTACTGTGAAAAATATACTTAGAAACATTGGAAGGAAGGCAGAAGGCAAAAGAAAGAAGCATGGAAAGAAGGAAGGAAGTAGGAAAGCAGGAAGAAGGAAGGAAAGAAGGACGGAGGAGAAGAGGAAGGAAGGGAAGACAGGATTTGGCTCAGAGTTTTAGAGGAGACAGCCTATCACGGTGAGCAGGGCCTTTGGCTGGCTTGTAGGCCATTGTTCATACTACATCTGTAATTGGGAAGCAGAGGACAAGATGGATTTTGGTGTTCAACTTGCTTTATCCCCTTTCTATTTTTACTTTACCTGCATATTCCAACCCCAAAAACACCCTCATGAGCACCTCAGAGGTGTGTCTCCCAAGTGATTCTAGATATGGATTAATTGGCACTAATGATTAATTGGTCATGCAATTCTTAGGCTATCTTAGTCAAATAAAATTTTATGTTGTTGACTTACATTATATTCTATACTTCCTATAGTCTACATCTGTGACTTTTTAAGCTTTAAGGATGTGCTGGAGAGACAGTTCAGTGGTTAGGATAATTTGCTGAACTTGTAGAGGGCTTATATTTTATTCCCAGCACTCACATGGCACTTTATAACAATCTATAATGTGAGGTCAAGGGGATCTGAGGGATTTCCTTTTCTGCTCACTGCAGGCACCAGACATACATGTGGCATACATGCAAGCAAATAACTACGTGTAACCAGGCCATGGTCACTCATATTTGGCTCAAGAGCAAATACTCTCTTAGTTGCTTTGAGGTGAGAGCCTTGCTTCTTGCATAGATGGTACTGAACTTCTTTCCTTCAGAGCATGAAGGGAGCAGAGAGGTGGATGCCAGAGCATCAGTAGTAAATAACGATAGATTAATCTTTAAAAGAAAATAAATCATGAAGGAAATTTTCTATTGAGCATTCATATTCTTTCTTGCTTTCATGGCAAATCTTTCTATTATCTTGCTTACTTCTACTTGCTTTTAATAATACAGGCCACTAACAAATGATGAAGGTTCCACATTCACTGAGAAGATGGCTGACTTCAAGCAAAGTCTCCTACCTGCCTTATTTTCTGCCTCAAGATATCCCAACATCATCCCTCAGTTTTAGTTTTATTCTTTCTTTCCTCTTCATCTTTTTCCCAGATCTTGTTGTTGGGGTTAGTCTTGTCTACCATCAATTCTTTCTTCACCTATAAACCAAAGTAGACATTACCAATTTACACCTATTCAGTGCATCTCTTTTTTTCTCTACAGTTGGCAATTATTAATTACATTAATATCAATGTACTTACCAGTTAGAATTCCCACGTTCCATTGGTTCTTCCCAGTTTGATAAATGCCATATAGTTTTATCTAACATTGTCTTTGCAACAATTTTCAGTGAGTTCTTAACTAAGAAAAAATAAATAATTTTCAGTGTCTAGTCTCCTTGAGGTCTATGATATTGTTGACTCATTCCCTCCTTAAGAATTATTCTTTCAGTTTTCCTAAAATTTACTTACCTCCCAGAATTTTGACTACTCTGATCACCACTTAGTTCTGTAACCTAATGGAAAGAATTCTTTGTTGTCAGAGGTTTCTCTGTCCCACCTGGTTGGTTCAGCAGCTATTCAGTCCCAAATAAACACACAACAGCTTATGTTAATTACATGATATTTGGTCTATGGTTCAGGCTTATTACTTGCTAACTCCTATACTTTAAGTTGACTCATGTTTCTATTTATGTTCAGGCACATGGCTTGGTACCTTTCTACTCAGTGCAGCATCCTTATCCTGCATCCTCTGTGTCCTGCTGTAATCTTTACTGTGCTCTTCTTTCTAGAATTTTCCTCGTCTGCTTGCTCTGCCTCTACTTCCTGTCTAACTACTTGACCAATCAGCATTTTATTAGTCCAATAGGAGTGATAAATATTTACAGTGTAAAAGTAAATGTAGAAAGTCCTCTAGCAATCTCATTTCTATCTATATATGTTTATCTAAATGAAAGTTCTCTTATCTTGGAACATCTTTAGCTATAAGATAAGGAGTGCTCATTCATCATCATACTTTTATTAAGTTCTTCAGAGACCAAAATTTCTTTTCAGATTTCTATAAATTTTCCATACCATATTTATGATCATGCTTTCCCCGCCCCCAACTCTTACTAGATCCTTTCTATCTTTCTATCCACCCATTTCCTTGTTATTTTGTATTTCTATCTTCAAAAAACAAACACAAAAACAAAATCCTAAGAACACCCCCCCACCACACACACACAGACACACAAAACCACAGAAAATTGGAAACCAAAACATACAAACAAAAGACCAATAAGACAAAAAAACTCCCAAACCAAGAAATATAAGCAAATGATCTATAAAAATACTGTTGAGTTCTTTTTTTTTGTAATCTACTGCTGGGCTTGGGGTTTAACATGAAATGTGGTTCAAATACCCAAATGAGACGCCATTGGAGAAAATTCAGTTTTGATTTGTCATTAGTTGATCAGTCTCTGCAGAAACAGCTTCTTTTTGGCAGTTTTTATTCATAAGCAAACAGAGAAACTCCTGCTCTAAGTCTGAGATTCTCAGAGATTCTTAGCTTCTCGCCTGGAGGAAATCAGAGTTCTATTCATGCATTTCAGAGGATTTATCTAATTGTCATGGAAATGTGACATCATTTAGAGAGTCTGATGATAAATGGCTATGGAAGGAGTTAAAGATGAGTAAAAAGAGTTTGGCTCTAGACATTCTAACCTCCTATATAACTAAAGTTCTGTTCAGTCAATCAGCTTTGAGAGGTACAGCTTCTTCTCAGTACTTTCATTCAAAATATGTTTTCCTAGGTTAAGTGAGACAATGTTCTGAAACAGTCTGTACAATTGGTATACAGAGAACAGTGAATATGTTTATTATCTTTTTAATTATTTTAATGTGACACTGAGCAAATAACAAAATGCATTTTGCTTTAATTGGAGACGTGACTACATAATCTAGTAATGATGTGTTTTCCAATGACTTATTTTTCAAACTGAAGGCAAGGCAAACTGGTTCAGTTAGTAGACAGGAGGCTGGGAAAGGCATTCATCATATCAGCCTATGAAGAGTATTTTCTTACATTCAAAACTAAAAAGCTTGTGGGGGTGTGGTTACTATCTTGTCTTATTGGAACTCATTTAAAATATGAAAGAGATCCCTGAAATCAATAGTTTTGTTCTTTTTAGATACCTAGTTAAAACTCTTTATTTAGAAATCAGAAAAGATCATACTTCCTTCCTACAGTGATATTTTTGTTTTCAATCACAGTAATCTGCCTGGGAAGGTAATGCTTATGATCCTATACTTAGTCACCTTGCAAATTGCCACCAGGAAACCTTGGTTCTGTGTAGTGAATCATGAGTTTGTTGTGAAAAAAAAAAGTAAAACCTAGGTGATTATATTTAAATATTTTCTTTTTAAGGAGCAAAACTCAAATCAAAGCCTTTCAGTGGTTTTGGAATTCCAGAAGCAAACAGCTTTATCACAGTGTATAATGCAGTGCATAGTGCTGCCAGCTCTCCTGGTTCTCTAAGGATATTTTAAAGAAAACTTTGCTCAGTCTGGGCCTTTAAATATAAGCAACTAAGATTGGAAGCAGAGGCTCCTGTGGTCACTTCTCCTCAAACTGGATGCTAAGCTTAACTCCAATTCCATGGTCACAAAAGACGTCACATTCCTTATATTTCCATCTGCTGAGCCCTTTGGTGATAGCAAAGGGCATGAGTTAATTTTGAAGTTCCTTTCCAATTTAAATCAGTTCTACTATTGCATGAAGTTTTTCTGGGGAGAGAAGGGAAGAGCAGGGAGGGAGGGAGGAGAGAGAAGAAGAGGAGAGAAGAGTAGAAAGGAGAAGAAGATAGGAAATATGAGAGAAAACAGGTAATGATGAAATAAAAGGAAGAAGTGAGACAGAAGGAATGGGAGAGAGAGAGTGTCAAGGAGAGAGATATAAACATACAGAGAGAAGATAGGGGATGAGGGGAGGAACAGTGGAAATTGACAGGCATGACCTAGAGAAGATAATGAAACAGAAGAACTGAGTCAGAGATGGGGAAGGGGAGAGGGGAGAGAAGACATGGGGAAACAGAAGAGACAAGAGAGAGGAGGAAAAGGAGGGAGCAAGGGGAAATGGGGGAAGGATAGAGATGAGAGACAGAGGAGGCAGAGATTGGAGGCAGAAGGAGTGGAGAGAGAGATAGTTATGGAGGGAGGGAGGGAGGGAGGGAGTGACTGAGGGAGAGAGAGAGAGAGAGAGAGAGAGTTAGAGAAGCAATGACACAGAGATAACAAGGCTCGCCCCAAATTAGATGTAGCAGAATAAATTTAAAGTCTAGTTGCAGCCAACAATTCAAGGTCAATGTGTGTGATCATTTTTGAATACTACCTGAAGGGGGAGGGGAGGGCACTATATGTTTACTTTAGTGAAACTGATTTTGTATCTAAAACTTCCCACCCATCTGTAAAATTCCTTCCCGTTTTATCCTAAATTCTTACGGAAAATGCATCCCCAGATTATCTGTTCTTTCCATATTTATTGAGCAGATTTATCTACTAGCTAATCATACACTCACACAATTGAGGAAGAGAGTATCTTTATTTCATTATGCTCTGAGATAATTTTCTCTTCATGCGTCCAACCATATTTATCAGTAGAATTTTACAGCACAGGAGTCTGATAGCATTATAATTAACTCTACTCAGCTTTCCTATTACACCCAGGCTTGGGAGTTTGTAGGTTAATATAGTCTCCTTAATTACAATGATAAGGCTTTATAAAATATTCTAATCTAGTAACAACTTAGTAACCACATGCTTAATTACCTAGAATTCTGCTTACTGGCCTCCAGATCCACTAAGGACACTGTAGGTATGATGCTTGTTGCTTCATAGAAAGAATGAGTTTTGCTATCTTAGCCAATGGATGAACTTCACTCATGAGACTGGCTTCAGTTACCACATTAGACCTACACTGATGACACAACACTGGTCATAGTTAAACATTTGGGTATCTTCCTAGTAAAGAGAAAGATGTAACAATTGTATTATGTGTGTATGTATTGTGTATGTATGTGTGTATGTGAGTATATGTATGTGTGTACAAATTTATGTACCTTGGTACAAGCGTAGAAGACACCTAGCAGGAATACATTCTCTCTTTCTGCTAGGGCTCAAGGATTTAACTCAGGAGTCAGGCTTTGAGCCATCTCTCTAGCCCTATTTGACCTCTTAATTTATGTATTTATCAAATCAGACCACTGTTCATACTACATGATGTTGCCTTGATAATCTAATGATGATACTTAGTAAGAACTCAAAAATATAAACTATTATCAGTATTAGCTGTTTCTTTGATGCAATCTGTATCTTACAGGCTTTTTCAGGTAGGCATCAGACTAAGCAGACAAAGTAGAAGCAGGCTGCTGTCCACAGCTGTTACTATCTAACACTTAAGGACTTCTCCATTATGGGCCATAGGTACTAATGCAGTTTCTCCTTTAGTTTTTTGTTCTATTAGGCAGGAGAAAGCTTTCTCTTTTGTAACATTTTTTTTAAAGGAATTCTGACATTTACTATATAAGGCCACAAGATGTACCAATGCATACAAACTTGCAAAACAAAACACACTCAAACAAGAAGTGTGTTCTTGCCTAATTAGCTTTTTCATTTCCCTACCATTAACCTGCTTATGCACAAGCAAGCATACCTGTACATATATGTGTACACACTCATGCATACACATGCACATACTCTCTCTCTCTCTCTCTCTCTCACACACACACACACACACACTCACTCACTCACACATATGCACAAACCAAATAGAAATAAAACTAAAAAAGTAATTCAGATTTTCATACAGCAACAAGATGAACAGGGTGGCCCTACCTACCCTGAGTTAATATAGAGATAGACTGGAGGATTAACAAAGAAATTTAGTGTTTTTTTTTTTATGTAGGAGATATGGGAGACTTTAGAAGACAAAGTTAAAAATAGAGTTTTAAATGAAGATAATGCATGATTATTTGAGAAAACTGGAAAAGATAGTGTTTTCCAAGGCATCTCTAGACTTTAATTGTTGAGGCAGTCTTGATATAATACACTCTATTGAGAGGGCAAAGAGATCTAGTCATGCTTAGACAGCTTGACTCTGATATGAAAATACTGACTGACAAAAGGCTAATTCTGGGCACTCAGAGGCTATGAAAAAAATGGCCGACTCTGGATGTCTGGTGAAGCCAAAAGCAAAAGTTGATGCTGTACAAAAATGGCACTCTGGCTGTTAAAACAATCTCATTTTCCAGCCAGAGTGCCATTTTTGTTTGGTTTTGGTATCAATGGCTTTGAGGTTAGAATTGTATACCTTTGCCTTTGCTAGCCTGCCTCTGTGTATGTCTGTTTGTAGGCTTGTGCTCATATCTCCATGTGTCCTGTGTGGTGTTCTCTGTGAGTCTCTATACATATCTCTGTGTAACCTGTGTATGGCAGTGTATGCTTTGATGCCAGCAGACAGCTGCCCACTTAGAAGCCTTTGCACAGAGTGAATACAGTATGGCTTATCTGCCTCTGACTTCTCCCATTCTCTTTAATCTCTTGACTTCCCATTACCTTTCTTTCTTTCCAGCATCTGACCTTATACCTCACACCCTCCTTTCCTAACCTTCTTGGAAAGACACACAGATGAATTTGATTCTATCTAGAATTCTTCATGGATTATTGATTGTATCTTTTTATGCTAAAATAAGTTTCATCTTCAGTCTTTCCAAAATATTTCTGGAAAGATCTCCTTTTTCTTTCAGCACCACTTACTGATTAAATATAGAAGCCAGGATTAATTTGACTGTTTATACACTATGGAGAACTGGGTTCTAGGTACTTAGGTGAGAGCGGGGGAGGGGGGGCAAGATTAATGGAAAATAAAGGACACATATACCTATACCATGAGTTTGACTTTGCCTGCTGAACTCTTAGGTCAGGATGAGTATGCAGCCTTAAGGAGACCATTAGAAGCCCAGTAAAAACAGAGAAAGATGCCATGTAGCCATAGGCAATTGCTTGATGTCTTGCACCCATGTGCTTAATTAGTATACTTCTGCCACAGCACATTGTCTCAGTGGGGGTGATGGAGGATGATTCTCCCCTCACTTGTAATTACAGCATTGCCATTGCTTCCTTTAAAAGGGAAAATATTTTATCCATTTCTATATATTGCTATCTTTCTAGCTTTTAATTTTTTTGAGAATTTATACATGTAGAGTGTATTGTGATCCTATTGACTTCCCATTACCCTCTCCAACTCCTAATGATCCATCTCTTTTCCCTGCTCACCTTCCTACTTGTATCTCTTTGTGTGTGTTAAGGTGATGGATCAATGAATAAACATCTTTGAGAATTTCTTTCATATTTCACAGATACTTTATTCTCTTCTCTATTGCCTCTCAAGAAAATTAATGGAGTTCAGAAGTGATAGATTGAAATGGGATTATTTTCTCATTTGAGGTGAGGCAGTAAGAGACAGGCTAACCTCTACCTCTTTCCTACATGGAAATGAATAAAGAAAGAATATAAACATGTCTGAAGAGATCCCTCAGTGGTTAACAGCACTTGCTCTTCTTGCAAAGGAATTGGATTCGGTTTCTAGAACCCTATCATAGCTCACAACCATCTGTTATTGTTCTAGGGGATCCAGCACCTTCTTCTCACCTCATGGACAATAAAGCTGCATAGGCTATATAAATTAACGTATAGAAAAAGCACTCATTTCTATGAAATATTACTGAATTAGTAAATACATAAGTTAAGGGAGATATAAAACAAACATTCCTAGAGCATCTCAACAGGGAGAAAGACTACAAATGATACTCTCTCTCTCTCTATCATCTATCTATCTATCTATCTATCTATCTATCTATCTATCTATATATCTACTTTATAATATTTTAAAAGCATTTCCTTTTTATTTATGTACATTTCTGTGTATATTAATGCATGCCCCTGGTAATGCAAGTACTTGAAGAGGCCAGTAGAAGATGCTGGATCCCTGAAGCTGAAGTCACTAGTAGTTTTGAGCCCCATGACTGGAGTGGTGACTTTGGATTTTTATTGCTATGAAGAGACATCATGACCAGAGAAACTCTTATAAAGGAAAATAATTTATTGGGGTTGGTTTACCGTTCAGAGGTTTAATCCATTATCATCATGGTGGGAAGCATGCTGTATGCAGGCAAACATGGGGTTGGAGAGGTAGCTGAGAGTCCTACACATGGATTTTCAGGTACCAAGGAGAGTCAGTGACACACTTGCCAGGCTTGGGCTTCGGAGACCTCAAAGCTTGTCCCCTAGTGACACACCTCCTCCAACAAAGCCGTACTTACCCCAACACTGCTAAACCTTCTAATTGTGCCTCTCCCTATCAGCCTTTACAGGCATTTTTACTCAAATTATCACAATTGTTGGGAACAACCCTTGTGTTTTCTGGAAGAGCATAACGTGTTCTTAACCTCAGAGCCATCTCAGTAGTTCTACTATGTCTAAAGCAAAAAGATATCTCTACCTGTTTACCTTTCTATCTACCTATCTGCCTGTCTGTTCCTATACCTAAATGTCTTCTCACAGGACTAATTTTGAATTTCATGATTATTGGATTAAAATGTGGTAGACAATTTGAAAAATGTAGTACTTATTACACACACATTAAGAGATGTTTATGTAGTAGTTTTTAAACTGCCAGTTGTATAGGCAAAAAGGATAAGCCAGGGCAGGGAAACATCTGACTACCTAGAATCACAAAGCTTGAGCCAAGGTAAAGATTTAATAATTTCTTATTCTGCATTCTTTGGTACAAGGATTCAAGCCTTGAGATGCTTGTGAGTTGTCATATATCATGCATGTTCTCAAGGATGCTGTGCAGATGTAACAAAACTGCCTCAGAGGAAGCTAGACCTGAGTGCGTACTTCTAGCCTCACACTTTTTATCAATCCTTCAATTTATCCACTTTCCAGCTGCAGTTCCAAGGCTTCCTGTGGCTCTCAATTGGAAATGACTATTCTGGGAAAGATATTAACAGCTGGAGTCTGATCTGGGTCTTCTTTCTTTCTTTCTTCTTCTGTAAGAAAAGTTTTCAGGATTTATAAATACAACCCATGGGAAAATTTTTTAGCTTTTACGTAGCCTTACCCAATGTGATTGAAACAGTGTGGCATTTGTTAGTACATTAGAAGCATATGAATGTGTTATTACAAAGAAAATTTAAATTGATCATATACTAAATACTTTAAGTATACATAGTTATCTTTTTAATGACATTACCATGCTTGTATAAACATCTCTATGTAGGAAACTAACATAAAATCCCATTGTGTATTTTGTAAATAAGAATCATGACTAAATTTTCAGTATAAGTGATTGTAAGAAGAACATATACCTTACTAACTTTAATGCAACCACTTAAACCATAACTTTCTCAGAATAATTTGAAAATGCCTGTTCTATTAATATTCTTCTTTATCCCTCCCTCAGCTCATTAAGACTATTCTTCATAGAAACTATGATATATATGTATACTTATAATATATGTATATATGTGTGTGTTTTATTGTATACACATCATAGTTAAAAGTGATATTACCTCCAGGTAAACTATGTGTTTTTATTCTGTTCCAGAAAGTAAAAAAATAAAAACCATGATTACCAAAACAACACACTTTCAAAGGTCCCTATAAGAGCTAAAATGTCAAAACTAGAAGGAATACATTGATATTCAGTAATTTTGTTTCCCAATAGGACAGGCACAAGTCACATCAGACTGTTTTTATCTTTCTTCACATTGCAGGCAGAGTCTCATTACTACTGTTTAAACCAGGTCAGCTTCCTTGAATTTCAAGGCATTCTTTGTCTTCATTTCCCATATGACATAGGACCCCTGATGTTACAGACACCTGCTCTACATGCATCTCATGCCCTTATGCTTTTTCACAAGACTTTGTTCACTATGTCATCTCCCCAGCCCTTTCTAATCTTTGAATAAAGCTAAACATATCTATACATTCAAATATTCATCACTGCTCTGTGGCTAGGTGTGAGCCATGTGACTTTTTAGGGAACAGGGCCTGAGAATAGTATAGACATGCTCTTCTTGTGGCAAGGCTCTGGAGAACATGCTCATTTTGGCAAAGCCTGTGGCGTGGCTAGTTTGCTGCATAATTCTGGGCATGACTCAGGGAGTGTATGTCTTTCCTGTTCTCTGTGCTTTCATTATGCTAGCCATATTTCTGGCTATCTTTAGTCACACTTTCTTAGTCATGAATAAAATAGCTATTACAAAAGGAAAACTTCCCCTTGATGACTCTCCTCTGGGTGAGCCAGAGGGGATGTTGTTAAAAATATACAGTAGACGTGATTCAGTGCTTAAAGCCTTTGATGTTTCAAGTGTGACCATGAATTTAGGCATCTGAAGAACAGGGTCTTGCCTTTCCAAAGCACCCTGTGAGCCTGGAAGAGTCACAGTAGTTCATGATAATATTACAAATTTACATAACTGTTCTGGAAGAGAATGATTTTTAACCACAAGAGTCTAGGAGAAATGCAAATGAATAGATGATATCAAGAGTTAATGGGAACTGTCTAGGAACAGGGAATGAAACAGAATCATAGAAACCCACAATGCCTTCATTTCTAGTAACTGTGCCAATACTGTGGAAAGTTGAGAAGAAGGAGATATGAGAACAAGGGATAAGCAATGTCAACTATTAAGAATAGGTTTTTAAGTTATGTTGTTTATGGATGACAGAAAAAAAAGCACCCTGGATATCCCCTGAAGATATAGAGTGGTACAGAATTTAGAATGTATTAATCCAGCTTTGGCTAGTGAGTTGATTGTGACACCCCAGACCCTACCAGATGTAAATATTAACCGCTAGAGACAAAACTATCTCTTGCTCTGCATGATGCTGACGGCAAATGCTGACAACTGGGTCCTAGCTGTAAATGCCTATTTAGAAAACTTCCTTTGTTGCTTGCAGCACTGCTTAGGCTTCTAACATTAGAGCTATGGATCAAGTAGGCAATGGAATGGGAGAGAGGTAAAGGAATCAACTGGCAATTATTGTAACCATTATTAGAAACACAAGGAAACAAATTTGATTGTAAAACTGTAAACCACTGAAAGTGTGTAAATAAAAACAGCCCAGGCTATCCAGGGCCACTTGTTTGAAACAGGTGGTCACTGTTTCTTTGTTGCACCAACATCACATATCACATTTGTCTCTGGTCATCAGACTTGTTTGCAGCAATTCTCCGTGCAGCTAAAAAAACTCTCAAAATCCTTTCTTCTGTCTTACTGAAATGTATGATACATTGTACTTTGACCGCAAACAGACACATCAGCTTTTCTTACCTCACACTCATCATTTATAGCAAAACTGTTTCATTCTTTCTAATGTGGATTATTTATTAATATTACTGCAATACATGATGTTATCAAAGAAAGAGATTGGACTTCTCCAAGGTATGATGGACTTTTGTGAAGCTATTGTACATTTCTTTTGTACTGCTGTACTGTAACAAGACTGTTCCTAGGGACATTCAATATACATATTTACTCAGCCTAGAGAAGGAGCCTATGACAAACCAAAATACAAATACCATCAAAGTCCAACCTGATGAACCAATAAATTTTATTGTGGTTACTTACAGGGATACCATTGCCGGGTTACCTATAGGAGCTGAAATGACTCAAATACAGTAGCATCACTGAGGTACACCCCAGCACAGGTGACAGCTGACAAAACCTGGGAACCTGACACACTCTGAACAGCCTGTAGGCAGTTCAGAAGGTTGGAGTGTGTTTGTCTAAGCCTCTTTCACAGCTCAGCTCATTTCTGCTTCTTCCAGGACCGGTGTGAGAGATTTCTTTGCAGCTTTGCTTGTCTTACAGACTCAGCAGGTTCTTTTGAGCCGTTTAACTTTCTTACTTAAGGAACTTGGCTGAAGGATGGAAATGTTTCAGTCATGAAGGAAACTGTTGTATACCACTTGCATTTACAGAAATTAAAAACAAATGTAAAAATTTATTATTTCACAGCATTCACACAAGAGGCCAGTACATTTATTAAATAGTGTCATATTTGTGATTTCCATATATGCAGTCAAATCATAAATGAGAAGAAATAAAAGAAAGCATCGTACCAACTCAAAACATTTTGGCTAACATAGAGTTAAAAAAGCCTCTTTTTAATACAGAAAACATTTGTTATGCCAATCTTTGAGAAAAAGTGTATAATTCCTGGTCTTCATTAGAATTATCACAGCCTCTCCACCTTCTTTCTGTTATTTGGCTCTTCACGGTGGGCTGCTTGGATTCAGTCCACCCAGGAATTGAAATGATTAGGATGTCTTTTCTGGGTATTCTTCCCTTCTGTTTACATCTTTTTAGGGAGCTGTTTTGGCAAAACGCGTGTTCTTGCTGTTGATCATGCTGGTTAAGATAAATCGAGAATAATTACTGTACCTCAAGCGAGGAACATTTTCTGAAGTCTTAGTATTTGCAAAACATTTATAGCGTTCTCCTAATTGATTTGAGAAATATACAAATTCTGAAGTGCAGAATGTGTGGGTAGATGTGTGAAGGGGCACAGAAGGACAGAGAGCAACTGCAGTACACACAATAGGTCGAGACCAATCCTTGCTGTGTGCCCCTCTCACCTCTGATGCTAGGTCATGCTGCATTTACTTAGGTTATGTTTACAATCTTTCAGACTTGCTACCATTTATTTAATCATTAGTCAAAAATTTCACTTTGAAATCATAATGACATTATTCACCCTCTCCACTTCTCCCTCCAAAATCTTTCATGTGCTCATCTATCTGTCGAATTTATTATTATTATTTTTTAAAAGATCATTTTAGTTATTTGTATGCCTCTGTGTCTGTACATATACATGCTTTGGAGAGGTCAGAAGAGAATGTCAGGCTTCATGAGCTTCCTGGTGGGAATTCTGGAAACAAGACTGCTGAGCCATCTCTCTAGCACCTTATTAATTTTTAAATGTAGCATATAAATATGGTGAAGTCTTCAACAGCCTTATTTGATAACTTAAGATGCTGAGTCATAAATGGAAAGTCAAGATTTTGGAATGGTACCCAAGTCACAGCAAATGTTTTGCCATTTGAATATGAAACGTCCCCTGTAGGCTCTTGTATTTGGACACTTGGTCCCTAGCCTTGGAACCTTTGGAGTCTTTCTGTAGGATGCATGTCCTTGGGGGAAGGCCTGGGCCTGTTCGCTGTGCTTTCTGTTCCCAGAGGACAGATACAGTGCCATCATCTAGTTTCCTGTTCTTTATGCCACACCTTCTTTGCCTTGTGCTATAATTATCATAATAATCTCTGGAATTGCAGGCCTTACCAAATCCTTTCTACCTGACATTTCTTTTGCCAATGAATGTTAGCACAGGAGAAATATCACCAATGCAGGTGAAATTAAGGTTATGAGGCCAGGCTGGACCAAGTAGCTAGAACTATGCAAGTTTTTGAGGGAGGTAGAAAAGATTTCACAACTTTTGAGCAAGTGTTTGTGGTATGCTGTGGTGATTTGAGTAACTGTCCCCCATAGTCTCTGGCACTGGGACATCAGTTCCCAGGTTGGGGAGATGTATGTGGTTGCAGCTCTGCTGGGTGAAGTTTGTCACTGGGAATGAACTTTGAGGTTAAGTGTCTTAAGTCTCTTTCAGTTCACTCTTCCCACTTTGGGCTCATGATTGATGTGTAGCCTCTCAGCTTCCTGCTCTGCCCACCAGTCTCATGATTGTTGCTATACTTCCCTGACATGATGGACTTCTATCCCTATGGAACCATGAGCTCAAATAAACCATCCCTTCCATAAGCTGTCTTTGATTATGGGGTTTTATCACAGCAACATCAACGTAACTAGTACAAATACTTGTTTCTGACAAGAACAGGTGTGGATTCTGATGTGTCCTCTAAGCTGAATGGGATATAACAGCAATGCTAGATATCCTATCACTCAGGAGGACGGGAAGACAGTGTAGTTATGCTATAAATATCAAGGCCTATGTGGAGATTGTGTAAGCAAGTAAGTAGGTAGAACACCGGCAGGATAAAAGTTTCCTATATGTGCTTTTTATTCTGATGGAGTAGCTCTCTCTAAAACTCCCTATTCTATCTTTGGTAGAACTCAGCAGTTCCAAGTGAGTGATTTTCAGCCTCACTTAAAAACACCAGTAAATCACATTTCATAGTGGCCTTGAGGGTTTGTCCCATGTGTAGACATGCTCATTTCACTTTTCATCAAGTTATTTAAAGATAAAATTGCCAATTTCAGTAGAAATATACATGGCCACAAGAGGTCTATGGTGACCAAGGAGTCTAATCTCAGAGAGTGGAGAGCTTGAAGCAGCAGGAGACCAAGGACATTGCTGTGGTGAGACTGTCTCAAAATAAAAGGAAAGAAAAGTAAAAAGGGAGTTAAGGAGAAAGCTCAGTGGTAGAGAACCTGTTGGCTGCACCAGAGCACCCTTTCCATCTCCAGCATCAGGATGCAGCAGTAGTGGGAAGATAGGAGAAAATGCTTCCTGAAAGGGATGGTTAACACCACACAGTTAAAAATATCTGTTTTTAATACAGAGGCACTGAAATACTTGAAGTAAATTTTTCCTGGATTATGTCATCTGAAGTGCTCCATCTGAAGCCCTACCAAGTGCTCCATGACTCACTGAGTTATGTTTTTTTTCTTCTCCAAAAACAAGGTAGGCTATCTATTTGTGGAGAATCTTAAGGGTCATAATTCACTCACCTATTCCCAATTCTCCACCTGAGTCCATTTTATTTCCCTGGTAAATTCCTTGCCTTGAGACATTTAATTTGTTATGTATCCTGGTTGTGGTTTTATGAAGCCACATAAATGCCAGAAGCCCATCTATCAGGAGACGGTGTTCACTGAAGGGTGATACTTGCAACCAAACTGGTATTTACAAAATAGTAAGATAGACACCATTAGTACAAAATGTTCCATTGCATATTCTTTCATGTCTGAAATCCTAAACCATGAGTTTTTCAGTTCTTTACCTAAGTAGGAGAGGATGTGTGCCAGAGGGCAATTCACATTTCACTGTGTTTGGATGGAAAGCTTTACCAGAGAAAGCTTTGCTTGGGAACAGCTAAAACTCTCAGCAGATAGGAATAGAAAGTTTCCTCAATCGACGGAGTGAAAATGAGGGCACAGAGGGATCTAAGGCTGGACTTACCTGAGCCTTAGGAAACGTCTCAGGATCAAAAGGCCAAATAGAAAGAGGTAGCAGAGAAGAAACAAATGTATTTTGGAGAAAATACACAAACCTATTTCGTTAGTAATATAATGGCTGATGGAAGTTCATCGTGATCATTGTTTCTAGAGAATTTGATAAGCAGAGTTATCTTCAATCCAGTGCTAAATGTAACTTCTTTAGCTTATGGCTCCTGAGGAACAAAGTCAACTGTTTTTTTAAATGTGGAAAGACTGAAAGCTTTAATAAATGAAAGAATTTTGTTTTGTCTAACATTGTCAATTAAAATGAACATGAAATTATCAGTCAGATAACTGAGACCTAGTAATATGATCACAGCTTAGTAGTAGTTTAAAATTTGGAATCTTTGTACAGATTCAGGATGTGGCTTTCCTCCTTCAATGGCTTTGGAAAAGTGACTCATGCCAATTCTTCCTTACACGTAAAGGGAAAATGACGGCAGCTGAGATACAATAGGGCTTTCCAAGTGGATTGAAAGGCAGTGGCGAAGGTGTTTAGAGCACCATCTGACACATTATTAGTGATTAATACATGTAGCCTGTTACTAGTTGATTAATTTCTGAGTTAATCAACTAAATCATTTATTCTAGCAAAGACTCTAATTATGTAAGAAATAATTTAGGTAACTGCCAAGGCTCAGAGGCTGTTAGGGCTGCATGAGCTGCAGCTCCAGAGTGATGGGACACTGAGGTGCAATGGGATTGCTGGCTCTTGTCCCTAGCATCATGGCTCTGTATTTTCAAAACCACATTCTTTTTTCATTGATTCAACTCAATCCCTTTAAAAAAAGAACAGTATCTGAGCATCTTCAATACTCAGAATTCAATGCCTGCTTTAAAAAGTCCTCATTGAAAAAGCGGTGTTGTGGAGGATAAAGATAGTGATGTATCTTAAAGGAATCTATAGCCTTACCCTGTCTACTTTTTTTGGCCCACCAGCAGATCAATTGATATTTCTTAATCACTTTTTCTTTCTAGGTAGTGGAACATAAGTAAATGCATGGATCTGCTTTATTTTAAACTCAGAAAGTAGAAGAGTAAGGGTTTCTCACGGAGCCTAGAACTTGCAAGTTAAAGAAGACTGGCTGGTAGGTAGGCCAGCTCCTGAAGCCCTTCATTTCTTTTCACAGCTCTGGGGTTATAGGTGTGTATTATATCCAGCTTTTATGTGACACTTTGGATCTGAACTCAGGTCCTCATGAGACACATTATTACATAGTAAATCATCTTTGTAGCTTTTCTTCTTTTCTTCCATTTCATTTTTCTTCAGGAAATATTTATTTATCAGCATGTTAAATCCTTTAAGAGGCAGTTTCTACCTGGATAGTTAGATTAAATACTAATTACTTAAAAAAATTTTTTTTCAATGTAAATATTACAATTTAATTCTGTAAATTAGTGTATAGCTAACACTTTTTCAGTGGATTAAAAATATAACATAGGTCCTGAAACAGTAGCTCTGATGCTGCATGAATGTGAAAAGGATGACTTATTGGCTGTGTGTCACTCACAATGGTACTGTTTCAGTTTACTAATATGAGAAAAAACTGATCGCATTAATTTTTATTTAAAGCACGCGTTTTATCATGAAACCTCACAATACCAAGTGTATTTAATCCTGTGCACATCATAAGCAAGTATCTCACAAAACTATTGATTTCATAAAGATGTCTTAAAGCATTTCAGAGAAGCAAGGGTACCCATAGCTGCCTTCTGCCTCAGACATTGATCTAGTTTATTTCAAGGTCTTTTATCATTAATTACACTACTGCTTCCACTGTTTCTAAGTAGATCTGTGATTTCACTTGATTTACTTCTGTCTGAACTCACAGAAGACCTAATGAAAGGCACCCTATGCTCTAGATTGGTTCGAATGACAAAGACTATATCGGACTTCTTCTCAGTCTCAGAAGTGCATCTTCCATGCTTTAAATGATCAATATGTTGGTTAACTCAGAGGATAATTGCTCCACCTAGTTGATGGAAAAAAAAGCCCATAATTTTAAACTTGGTAATTGTATGCATATGTGTGTCTAGTTATACAATACGTATTTTCAAAACTACATTCCTTTTTCATTGATTCAACTCAATCCCTTTAAGAAAAGAACAGTATCTGAGCATCTTCAATACTCAGAACAGGTTGAACAAGCTTCCAGGTTCATACAGATGTTAAGCAATAAAGCAAGAATTTTAATACAGTTAGTTCAATCCTACAGTAAATGTTCTTAACCACTAGTCCATACTGGATTATTTACTCACCTGAGGAATCAACAAGTACAGGGTAGGGCTAAGAATATGTTATCAAAAACAATATGTGTATGTGTGTGTGTTTGGATGTTATATGAGTGTATGTACATATGCAGGCCTATAGATGTAGCAGCAAGAGAACAATTTTGGGTGTTGTTTTTCAGGGGGCATCTAACCTAATTTTTGATACCTATTTATTAACTGACATGAAACTTTTCAAGTAGGCTAGGCAATGACCTGAAATCCCTAAGAATCTATCGTCTCACCCAGTGCTACTTTACAGGTTTGTGCTACTATAGCCAAAATTTGTGGTTTTCAAGCATGGCTACTGGGAATCCAATTCTGATCCCCATGTTTGTAAAACAAACACTTAATGAACTGAGCTACATCCTTGGCCTCAGAACAATGCCACATCTCTGTTGTCTTCCTTAAAAAGAAGCCATATCTTCATCTGAGAGGACTAGAAAAAAAGTGTCTTATGGAGATACTGAGAATAGATCACCCCAAATGAAGACAGGAGAAAGTATTTTAAGCGGTGCTCCTGAGTATGAAGGCTGGCTTGTAGAATTCACTGGGGGAAAAGTGACAAAGAAGGAAGATCTCATGATGGGACAGCAGAGTTTTAGAGAAATCACATCTGGGTTTTTCTTTTTCCTGTTATAGTTGCCATGGGAAAGACTTTAGTAAAAAGACAAAAACAAACAAACAAACAAAAAACTAAGATAATAAGTTAGGAACAGAGTAGGTAAAGTTGAAAAGAGAAAGTTAAAAATTGTGTCATGTAAGAAGTTAAAGACCTGCCCCCGCCCTGGGGGTATTGGTGATCACCTATAATCCCTGGACTCAGGGGACTGAGGTAGTATGCTATAAGTGTGCAACCAATCTAGCTACATGGCAAGGCCATATCTTTAAAAAAGTTAAATTTTATAAAAATAAGAAGACCCAGAAAAGATTAAAGTATTAGAATGATAGTATTAAAAACAAACAAAAAATACCTTTAGATTTTGCTAAGTAAGGTCCTGATTCCGGAGATACCTTTAGCTGTTGTGGGACTCAATGTGGATCACATGACTTGTTTAAATCTGCCTCTTCATTAATACAACAGAACAACAACGCTTATCTTGAAATTTGAATGAATGGTTTGTATCACATAACAGCAGATGTATATCTAGAGAAAGTCATTTTGGTATAGCTGTAGGAATGGCTAACATTTATTGGCTAGCATTTGGCTAACAGCTGGCATTTATTTATTTTCAGTGCTAGGCCAAGAAGTGATATAGAGACCTTCATTATGTTCTTTCACCCAT
Organism: Sigmodon hispidus; assembly: GCA_004025045.1. Classification (NCBI taxonomy): domain Eukaryota; kingdom Metazoa; phylum Chordata; class Mammalia; order Rodentia; family Cricetidae; genus Sigmodon; species Sigmodon hispidus. The sequence goes on from PVIH01007197.1 coordinate 96,645, forward strand.
TATAATGAGTAAATCTTATAATTACCCTCACTTACAGATACATAAACTAAGGGTTGAACAGGTTGAACAAGCTTCCAGGTTCATACAGATGTTAAGCAATAAAGCAAGAATTTTAATACAGTTAGTTCAATCCTACAGTAAATGTTCTTAACCACTAGTCCATAATGGATTATTTACTCACCTGAGGAATCAACAAGTACAGGGTAGGGCTAAGAATATGTTATCAAAAAGATGCCATAAAGGAAATATACACTGACCAGTGAAAAACGTTAACAATATCTGACTCCAGGTATGGATCAGCTGTAACTGATGAATGCCCAAGGTATACTAAATACTCGGTCATTATTATGCCCTCCATTGAATAAGAATAATGGTATACTAAAATATTATGATATATTATTATGATATATTAGTTGAGGATGGCAATTTTAGTATAATATGTTAGTAATTTGAGTTTGCTGCAGTGCATTATTTCTGAATTAGTGGTCCTTCCTGTAAGTTTTTTTACACATGGCATGTGAATGGAATCTCAACACCAGGAGTACCACACTAGAGTTTATTAAAGCAGGGAGCAGAGATAGGGGCAGAAGGGAGCAGAGAGAGAAGAAGGGGAAGGGGCAGGGGCTTGTGTGAGCCCTTTCATTAAAAGGGTGGACAGGCCCATGTTTGCATCACCACACCCAGGGGGATGATTGACACTGTTGCATTCCAGGTGAATGCAAGCTATGGAAATCCTTACATTCCACCCTTTTTGATATATATATATATATATAAAACTGGATCCAACTGTTCCTCTGCTCCTTTTACTATTCAATCAGCCTGTAAGTTCTACCTACTTGACAATCTGATTCCTCCCCTCCTCCATCACCTGCCTTCTCCCCTCGTTCCAAAGTGGACAGGACCATATAGAGTAATTCTGACAACTCCTACAGCCTCTAAACTCAAAGGCTTCCCACATTGGATTCAATTGTCTAATTTAAACCTTTTATTCCCCCTCCTCAAAATAGCCAGATGAGAACCAAAATCTTAAAAAAAAAAAAAAAAAAGCTCCAAGCTTCCTTTGCAGCAGGCTGGAGCAGAAGCCAAGGTGGTAGACAAAGGGGCCCCAGGCAGTCTGCTTGGAATCTAAGGTAAACAAAAGATTATTCAACTCTGCAGTTAAAGCAGCCACTACCTGAGGATGCATTGCAGGTAAAACAAAGACCATTCCCCACCACCCTGCAGGAGTCCAGGAAGGCAAAATACAGGATTTGACACATAATGCCCATAATTTGTCACAAAATAATGATTTGACAGTTAGGCATTATGATGTGACAGTGGAACACTATGATGTGACAGTGGGGCATTTTGATGTGACAGTGGGACACTATGATGTCACAGTGGGGCATTATGATGTGACAGTGGGGCATTATGTTTTGACAGTGGAACATTATGATGTGACAGTAGGGCATTATGATGTGGGAGTGGGACATTATGATGTGACAGAGGGGCATTATGATGTGACAGTGGGGCATTATGAGGTGACTTGGGGCATTATGATGTGACAGTGGAACATTATGATGTGACAGTGGGTCATTATGATGTGGCAGTGGGACATTATGATGTGAAAATGGGACACTATGATGTGACAGTGGGACACAATGATGTAACAGTGGGGCATTATGATGTGACAGTGGGACATTATGATGTGACAGTGGGAAACTATGATGTGACAGTGGGTCATTATGATGTTACTTGGGGCATTATGATGTGACTGAGGGACATTATGATTTAACAGTGGGACTCTATGACGTAACAGTGGACCATTATGATGTGACAGTGGTGCATTATGATGTGTCAGTGGGAAACTATGTGGTGACAGTGGTGCATTATGATGTGACAGTGGGGCATTATGATGTGACAGTGGGAAACTATGTGGTGACAGTGGTACATTATGATGTGACAGTGGAACATTATGATGTGACAGTGGGGCATTATGATGTGGGAGTGGGACATTATGATGTGACAGTGGGGCATTATAATGTGACAGTGGGACATTATGATGTGACAGTGGGGCATTATGATGTGACAGTGGGACATTATGATGTGACAGTGGTGCATTATGATGTGACAGTGGAACATTATGATGTTACTTGGGGCATTATGATGTGACTGAGGGACATTATGACATAACAGTGGGACTCAATGACGTGACAGTGGGCCATTACGATGTGACAGTGGTGCATTATGATGTGTCAGTGGGAAACTATGTGGTGACAGTGGTGCATTATGATGTGACAGCAGAGCATTATTATGTGACAGTGGACAGTTTGATGTGACAGTGGCACATTATGATGTGACATTGGGACAATATGTTGGGATAGTGGGGCATTCTGATGTGACAGTGGGGCATGTTGATGTGACAGTGGGAAACTATGTGGTGACAATGGTGCATTATGATGTGACAGTGGGGCATTATGATGTGACAGTGGGACACTATGATGTGACAGTGGGGCATTATTATGTGACAGTGGGGAATTATGATTTGACAGTGGGACACTATGATGTGACAGTGAGGCATTATGATGTGACAGTAGGGCATTATGATGTGACAGTGGGGCATTATGATGTCACAGTGGGACACAGTGATGTGACAGAGGGACACTATGATGTGACAGTGCTGCATTATGATGTGACAGTGGGGCATTATGATGTGACTGTGGGACATTATGTTGTGATAGTGGAGCATTATGATGTGACAGTGGTGCATTTTGATGTGTCAGTGGGAAACTATGTGGTGAGAGCGGGGCATTATTATGTGACAGTGGACAGTTTGATGTGACAGTAGCGCATTATGATGTGACATTGGGAAATTATGTTGTGATAGTGGGGCATTATGACGTGACAGTGGGGCATGTTGATGTGACAGTGGGGCATTAAGATGTGACAGTGGGTCTCTATGATGTGACAGTGGGATACTATGATGTGACAGTGGGAAATTCTGATGTAACAGTGGGACATCATGATGTGACAGTGGGGTATTATGATGTGACAGTGGAACACTATGATGTGACAGTGGGGCATTATGATGTGACAGTGGGACAGTATGATTTGACAGTGGAACATTATGATGTGACAGTGGGGCATTATGATGTGGCAGTGGGGCATTATGATATGACAGTGGGGCATTATGATGTGACAGTGGGCTATTATGATGTGACAGTTGGGCATTATGATGTGACTGTGGGGCATTTTGATGTGACAGTGCGACACTATGATGTGACAGTGGGGGATTACGATGTGACAGTAGGCCATTATGATGTTACTTGGGGCATTATGATGTGACAGCAGGGTATTATGATGTGACTGTGGGACATTATGACGTAACAGTGGGACTCTATGACATGACAGTGGGACTCTATGACGTGAGAGTGGGCCATTATGATGTGACAGTGGTGCACTATGATGTGTCAGTGGGACACTATGTGGTGACAGTGGTGCATTATGATGTGACAGTGGGACATTATGATGTGACAGTGGGACACTATGATGTGACAGCGGGGCATTATTATGTGACAGTGGACAGTTTGATGTGACAGTGGGGCATTATGATGTGACATTGGGACATTATATTGTGATAGTGGGGCATTATGATGTGACAGTGGGGCATAATGATGTGACAGAGGGGCATTATGATGTTACAGTGGGTCTCTATGATGTGACAATGGGAAACTATGATGTCACAGGGGACATTGTGATGTAACAATGGGCCATTATGATGTGACAGTGGGGTATTATGATGTGACAGTGGGATACTATGATGTGACAGTGGGGCATTATGATTTGACAGTGGGACACTGTGATGTGACAGTGAGGCATTATGATGTGACAGTAGGGCATTATGATGTCACAGTGGGGCATTATGATGTCACAGTGGGACACAGTGATGTGACAGTGGGACGCTATGATGTGACTGTGCTGCATTATGATGTGACAGTGGGGCATTATGATGTGAGTGTGGGACATTATGATGTGACATGGCACTCAATGACGTGACAGTGGGCCATTATGATGTGACAGTGGGCCATTATGAAGTGACAGTTGTGCATTATGATTTGTCAGTGGGACACTATGTGTTGACAGTGGTGCATTATGATGTGACAGTTGGGCATTATGATGTGACAGTGGGACAGTATGAGGTGACAGCTGGGGATTATTATGTGACAGTGGACAGTATGATGTGACAGTGGGGCATTACGATGTGACAGTGGGATATTTTGTTGTGACAGTGGGGCATAATGATGTGATACTGGGGCATTATGATGTGACAGTGGGGCATTTTGATGTGACAGTGGGACACAATGATGTGACAGTGGAACATTATGATGTGACAGTGGGGCATTATGATGTGACAGTGGGGCATTATGATGTGACAGTGGGGCATTATGATGTGACAGTGGGGCATTATGATGTGGGAATGGGACATTATGATGCGACATTGGGCATTATGATGTGACAGTAGGGCATGATGATGTGACTGTGGGACATTATGACATGACAATGGGAATCTATAATATGACAGTTGGCCATTATGATGTGACAGTGGGCCATTATGATGTGACAGTCGGACACAATGATGTCACAGTTGTGCATTATGATGTGACAGTGGGGCAGTATGATGTGTCAGTGGGACATTATGATGTGACAGTGGGGCATTATGAGGTGACTTGGGGCATTTTGATGTGACAGTGCGACTCTATGACGTGACAGTGGGCCATTGTGATATGACAGTGGGCCATTATGAAGAGACAGTTGTGCTTTATGATGTGTCAGTGGGACACTATGTGTTGACAGTGGTGCATTATGATGGGACAGTGGGACATTATAATGTGACAGTGGGACAGTATGATGTGACAGCTGAGGATTATTATGTGACAGTGGACAGTATGATGTGACAGTGGGGCATTATGATGTGACAGTGAGGCATTATGATGTGACAGTGGGGCATTATGATGTGACAGTGGGATATTTTGTTGTGACAGTGGGGCATTATGATGTGATACTGGGGCATTATGATGTGACAGTGGGGCATTTTGACGTGTAAGTGGGACACTATGTGTTGACAGTGGTGCATTATGATGTGACAGTGGGACATTATAATGTGACAGTGGGACAGTATGATGTGACAGCTGAGGATTATTATGTGACAGTGGACAGTATGATGTGACAGTGGGGCATTATGATGTGACAGTGAGGCATTATGATGTGACAGTGGGGCATTATGATGTGACAGTGGGATATTTTGTTGTGACAGTGGGGCATTATGATGTGATCCTGGGGCATTATGATGTGACAGTGGGGCATTTTGAAGTGACAGTGGGACACAATGATGTGACAGTGGAACATTATGATATGACAGTGGGGCATCATGATGTGGGAATGGGACATTATGATGTGACAGTGGGTCTTATGATGTGACAGTGGGGCATTATGATGTGGGAATGGGACATTATGATGCGACAGTGGGGCATTATGATGTGACAGCAGGGCAGTATGACGTGACAGTGGGACTCTATGATATGACAGTTGGCCATTATGATGTGACAGTGGGCCATTTGATGTGACAGTCAGACACAATGATGTGACAGTTGGGCATTATGATGTGACAGTGTGGCATTATGATGTGACAGTGGGACAATATGAAGTGACAGTGGGGCATTATGATGTGGCAGTGGGGCATTATTATGTGACAGTGGGGCATTATGATGTGACAGTGGGGCATTATGATGTTACAGTGGGATACTATGATGTGACAGTGGGGCATTATGATTTGACAGTCAAGCATTATGATGTGACAGTGGAACGCTATGATGTGACAGTAGGGTATTATGAGGTGACTTGGGGCATTGTTTTGTGTTAGTGAGGCATTATGATGTGACAGTGGGGCATTATGATGTGACAGTGGGATGTTTTGTTGTGACAGTGGGGCATTATGATGTGATACTGGGGCATTATGATGTGACAGTGGGGCATTATGATGTGACAGTGGGATGTTTTGTTTTGACTTGGGGCATTATGATGTGACAGTGGGGCATTTGATGTGACAGTGGGACACAATGATGTGACAGTGGAACATTATGATATGACAGTTGGGTTATGATATGGGAATGGGACATTATGATGTTACAGTGGGGCATTATGATGTGACAGTGGGGCATTATGATGTGACAGTGAGACATTATAATGTGACAGTGGGGCATTATGATGTGGGAATGGGACTTTATGATGCGACAGTGGGGCATTATGGTGTGACAGCAGGACATTATGATGTGACTGTGGGACATTATGACGTGACAGTGGGTCTCTATGATATGACAGTTGGCCATTATGATGTGACAGTGGGCCATTTGATGTGACAGTCGGACACAATGATGTGACAGTTGGTCATTATGATGTGGCAGTGGAGCATTATGATGTGACAGTGGGACATTATGATGTGACAGTGGGGCATTATGATGTG
>PVIH01007198.1:0-74909 GCA_004025045.1 Sigmodon hispidus
AACAGCTTTGGATCAGAAACACCCTGGACTGACCCTTCAAACCCCAGTCCAACTATAGGAACACCTGACTCACTCTTGAGGGAGGGGGGAAAGAACTGGATTTGGCCAGAAGTGGAGACTGATCTAAGCATTATTGGGTCAGTGGGACCATAGGACTGTCTGCTCCCTGCCCAGGGAGGGGATGGGGAGTTGCAGAGAACAAAAATGACCAGATGTGTTGGGAGGGGGAAGAGACCTTGAATGAGGATATACAGGGATGGAAAAAAAAATTATAGGGAAAGATGAACACAAAGAAAATATATGTGTAGCAATCTTATTTGTATTTCCACCCTTGATAAGCCATGCTTATGATTCTTATCCTCTGTATAGTTATTGTTAACTCTTCCACATTTTAAATTCTTTTTACTGTGTTTTTTTTTGATAAATACAAAATAAAGAAGAAAAAAAAAAACAGATACACCAATAAGTACTCTGCTTCACTAGTCCCAGTAAGAACTAACAACTCTTTGACTAGAGTGATAGCTGTAGAAAGATAAGAAATGAGCAGATTAGAAATACATTTTAGTTATAGATTCAGGTGAATTGATAAGGAGTGAAAGGTGAACGACAAGCCTCACTTTGTCATAATTTTGGTGAAAGTTGACAAACTGGGATTTCATTTCTCCCTTCTTAGGACATTTTTTATATCTATCTAGATGGCTGCCTGCTGGAGAGTTGCGTATTTTGAAGACTAGGCATGGTCTAAAACCCTAAGTGACAATGTAAACATTATATTTGCACAATCAGTGATGTAGACTGTCATGGGGAAAAACAAGAATTATGGTAACATACAGATAGTCTATACTGTTGCTAGCCTCCTTAAACTAGTTGAAACTACTTCTTAAGAGCATATTGTCTTATAGATCTGGGTGCGTCAACTTGATCATAGCTTACTTTGCAGCAGTGTATCCACTGGGTTCTCATTCCAAACAAAACTGTGTGTGACAGTTATTACAAACATAAACACAGGTACTTCTGTGTGCTTTCAGGCATGGCACACACACATTCATTCTGTTCCTCCTCATGAATTCTACTAAAAGTTATTTCATTTATAAAGCAGTTCTATGTCTATTCACCTCTTTCCTTCTTCATATCTCAGGCAGCATTTGTCACTGGCCACCTCTACACAGTTGCAGGCATTCACCTAGCACAAGTTACTTCTCTAGCACCCTGGCCTCCCCACTTGTGTGAACCCAGCATATGACATAACATCTCAGATGAATAACATCAGTCAGTGTTAGGGCCTTTTACAAAATTCCCAACACCCTGCAATATGCAGCAGCCCAATTCATCCCCACAATAAGTCCATGGGTGGACAATTATGTTTTTTTCTTGCCCTAATTTGCTTTTTGCTGCTGTGATCAATTACGTGACCAAAAGCAAGTCGAGTAAGAAGGGGTTCATTTCATGTTACATCTTACAGTCCTTCTTTGAGCAAAGTCAGGATAGGAACTCTAGCAAGGCAGGATCTTGAAGTAGTAACTACGGAAGAAGGCTTATTGCTGCTCAGTTCCAAGCTATGTTTAGATAACATTTTTATATATCCCAGGCCCACCTGCCTAAGGATGCTATGGTCCATTTGCCTAAGTCACCCACAGTGGGCCAAGCCCTCTTGCATTAATTAGAAATTAGGAAAATTCTCTCATAGATATATTCACAGGCTAATCTGATAAAGGTAGTTTCTGAATTGAGAGTCTCTCTTCCCAGGAGGGTCAAGTTGACAATGAAGGTGAACCATCATATCTCTTGAGGTGATATAAAGAGCACTATAGAGGTTGTATGATTTTGTAATTTTGCCCATTTAGGTAGCATTATCATGAGTCACAGGCTATCTGACAGTCTAGCCAAGGTTCTCAGGCAAGGGGGACAGTGTCTCCCACCAGATGGCTCAACAGAAATGGATATTGCTCTGGGTTTCATTGTATTAGGACCCTTACACATTCCTCCAATGTTAAGAGATGAAGGATGTCTTTTCACAGGGAAATATGAAAACTTCTATTCCACAGCTTCACAAATACACCCCAATGCAACAAAATATATTTTTTCCAATGACTTTGCATGAATCTTAGTTTAATTAAACATAATCTGTCTGTTTAAATTTTTACAAAGCCAAAAATATCACAGAACATCTTATTTAAAGACGTTTTATTAACTTTTTACCATAATTATTTTATCTTTATAAAAAAAAAGGTAGAAAAATTAAGAACATACCAAGACAGATATGCAAATGGGCTATGTTGTATCTGTTGCTGGATATGTTAACATAGAAACAGTATGAACACTACTCTAGGCATGCCATGAATTTATGGTGTCATATACATTACAATTATTGATTTACATAAGTATTACAATTTCTCTACTAGTGTAACAGATTTTAGCTTGAAAGGACCATAAACTGAGATGTTCACTGTAGTTTAAAGCTGACAGCTGGTGAGAAGATAAATTTGAAGTTAGAAGAGAGTGTAGGCAGGAAGCTCCTGCTGTTTCCAAAGAGGGTGTCCCTGGGTGATACATCTGCCGTGGGAACATCAAAACACATTTCATCATGGAATCTTCCATATAGATTTAATACACATTTCTTTGACTTTAAGTTTTTTGGCAAACTAAAAGAGGCAAGGTGTTGCATTTCCTATTATTAAAAATGTCAAGACCCTAGTTAATGTCTTACATGAAACACAAAATAATGGCCTCAAAATGACCATGTTTAAATACTCAGAAGTGTGAAGGTGCTACCTTATATGATAGAGTCTTTGCAGATGTGATTAAATTCAAAGTCTTAAATCCAACGCCATGACACATACCTTCAATCCCAGCATTTGAGAGGCAGAAACACAAGGGTTTCCATAAACTGGATATCATCCTGGTCCACATGGTAAATTCCAGGACAGCCAAAACTACAAATTGAAACCCAGTCTAAGAATAAATAAGCATTGAAAATTAAATTTAAAATTTTGAAATGGAAAGTTTACTGTAGCACTGTGGTTAGACAGAAGTCCTTTTCAGTGGATGGCAGAGGAGTCAGATTCAGAGATATGAGGATGTAATTAGCTGTCAGAGTTACAGCATGGCAAAACAAGCCAGACTCAGAAAAAGTAAGTATTGAAAATTTTCTTTCCTTTGTGGATCCTAGCTATAAAAGAGATAAATGGGGGCTGGAGAGATGGCTCAGCGGTTAAGAGCACCGTCTGCTCTTCCAGAGGACCCGGGTTCGATTCCCAGCACCCACATGGCAGCTAACAATTGTCTGTAGTTCCAGTTCCAGGCAAACACCAAGGCAAATAAATAAATAAAGTTTAAAAAAAAGAGATAAATGATTAGATGATAGATAGATAGATAGATAGATAGATAGATAGATAGATAGAAAGATAGACAAATGATAATGAAAATAAGTAGACAAATAGATGATAGATAGGACATAAAAGCAGAAGGCAGAGAAAAATTGGGAGAAGAAAATTATCCATAGGTTGGGAAAGAGGTAAGAAGAAGAAAGGGAAGGGTGTGGGGGTAAATAGAGTTCAAGTATAGGATATTGCTGAAATACGTTATCTTTTTTGAGCCCTACCATAATAAAAACTGACTAAAAACAACAGTTCTTGTATCTACATAGGAATAATCATGCTGAACTTGTGTTTGCACTGGCTCATTTTACTAAGTATAGTAATCTCCAGTCGATCTATGTCATATAGATGACAGCATTGCATCCTTGTGTAGCTCAACAGCATCCCACTGTGTATATCTACACATTTTCCTAATTCATACATCAGTTGATGAACATAATATGCTTCCATTTTATGTCCTTTGAGAGTAGGTTTTCTACGTCATACCTTTGTCTACAATAGCTAAGTTAATTTGAATTTCTATCAACACCATGGAAGAGCTCTTTATTCTCTGTGTCCTTGTCTGTATTTGTAATCTTTAGTTTATTTGATAATAGCAATTATATTGGGGTCAGATCATTCTTAATCATGTTTTTTTATTTGTATTTCCTTGATAGCCAATGAGATTCAGTATGGGTATTTTTTTCATGTTCTGAATGACCCTCTGTCTTCTCCTGAGCACTGTTTTGTTTTTTAATCTTACTTTTTCCTAGAAATTTGTGGATTTTGAGTTGCAGTTCTTGTACTTCTAGATATCAACTCCATTTCAGGTGTGTATTTTGCAAGTATTTTCTACCAATCCCGTTCTGCTCTTTGTCCCTTCACCATGTTGATACTTCCCTTCATTGGGCAGGTTTTTCACTTGATGTAAACTCATTTGTCCATATTTACTTTTGTTTCCATGGTGTAGGGCTCTTCCTCAAGGCCACTCTTCACCCATTTCAGTGTCCTTAAATAGTTCTCCTGATAAACCCATGGTTAATGAAACCTGGAACAAATGGAAAAGGTCAGAGAAGGCTTCCTGTCTGGAATATCACGAACAAGATGAAACATCCTACTTTTACCATTTTTATTTAACATAAATCTGGAAGGGCAATTAGACAAGAAAAAGAAAATAGAGTCCATTATGTCAACTATCATACATGTAGAAAATCCCAGTGTCTCCAGCAACAAAAAATTAATAAGCATGCACTGGAGAAAGAACAGTCTTTTCAACAAGTGATGTGAAGAAAATCTGGTCTCTATATGCAGAAGGATAAAGCTAGCTACTCATTTTTTGCCAGTCACAAAAATGAAACTCAAAGTGAGAGAATGGCTTGAACATAAGACCTGATTCTACAAACACTGGAAGACAACATAGCAAACATGCCCTGGATGCTTAACTCAATTCTTATAGCAACAGCACATTATTTTTGAACTCTTGTGACCTTATTCTTCTGTTTCAACCTTACTGAATAAGTCAGTTCTTGCTTCAAAACACACATTAACTTATTAATTTTTGGAGATAGATTGCCATTTTGTAGACCACACTGACATCATATCTGTAGTCCCCCTGCTTCAGTTTTCCAAGTTATAGAATTACAGGCATGTGTGACCATGACTGGCTCAGCTTTAATGATGTTTTCTTCCCCCAATCTTCTTCCCCCCCCACTCTCAGACACAGAAAGAAGGGAAACGTATTTGTTTTTCATGAATGTTTTTGATCTTATATTTTTAACATGCCAACCTAGGACCGTTTCATTGGTACATATTATTTTTACGTCCTATGTGAAAATTCTCCCACAACAGTAGCAATTTCCTGGATTTCTTTAATGTCATTTACAATATGCCATTGTGAACTCTGTATTTTGTAAGTAATCTTTGAATGTTTCCTGTTCATGTGCCTCAAGCTTCTCTATAAGATGTCATAGCTGCCTCTACTTCATTGTGCTACAGGAAACAAACCTCAGAAGTTGATCTTATTCTACTAGAGACTTTGTGAGTAGTAAAGAGAACTCCAACTCTGTGCAGTACTCAATTCAAGGTCCTCATTCTGGTTTTATTTTTTTTTTCAAGTGAGCCCCTTTGCTTGATAAGTGAAGGAAATTCTTCAAACATAATATTATCACACCTATCACAAGCCCTTTCTGGATCCTCACTTCTCAGATGTCCTGCATTTTAAGTTCTCTTTCCTGAGAGAATGATTGAAGTCCAGCCTCCAAAAAGTATATACTATGTTGTAAAAGGTTTTGGCCCGGACTTTTGGGGCCAGAACCAAAGGTTTGGTCCCATTCTCAGCCCCGCTCAGCCTTAAATAATCACACACAAACCTATATTATTTTTATGCTGATTGACTTAGGGCCTAGGCATATATAACTAGCTCTTTCATCTGTACTTTTTATCTTGTTTAGCCATGTGGCTTGGTATCTTTTCTTAGAGCAGTATTTTAGCTTATTTTCTTTGTGTGTGTGTTGTCATCTTTTTGGGGGTCTTTGTTATATTTTTGTGTTGTCTGTCTGGTGGCTCTACCTGGCATCTGTCTCTGTTCTTCCTGTACTCAGAAATTTCTTAGCCTGGTAGCCTCGCCTACATTTCCTGTCTGCCTTTTGGCCAATCAGCTTTTATTAAACCCATACGCAGGACAAATATTTACATATACAGCATAATCCCACTACAATACTCCATCTCTCATTTCTTATTCCTATATACAGTTTCTTATTTTCTTAAGAATTGCAAATGCCTAAAGATTCACACTTGTTTGTTTATTCAATTGTTTGTTTTATGAACATCTTACTCTAACCTGGACTGACCTAGTAGCCTGGTCTTCAAATCATGATCATCTTCCTACATCAGCCTTCCAGCTGAGATTGTAGGTATGAGCCACGAAGCCTGGCTATTTCATTTTTTATAGATAGAAATGTGTGTGCATTTGTGTACGTTTATCCCACTATTGCCCTGAATTTAAGTGGAAAACAGGGAGAAAAAGTTTATATCATGGTCATTATGGCATTTGACACTATCATATAATTTGCTTACTTTATAAATTCTGTCTCTATTGATACCAATGGAAGAGACAATTATCCTGATGAAGCCACATGCTATTTATGCTTTGTGCTGCTTCTGTAAAATTTATTTTTCTACTTTTTTCTTTGTTATGTGTGTTCATGTCTTTTTATTACCATTAAAATATAATGTTGTGTATTTCAATTACTTAACCCTATCTCATCATAGTGAGCACCAGTTTTATTTAAATTATTGTTCATCTTTAAACTCAATAAATATTTTTATCATAAAAAGAATTAGAAGCACCAAGCTAAGGTGTCGCGCGCACCCTTGCCAGCAAGGAAAGCGCAACACCCAGGATCTTCTTTCAGCAGTTTATTCGGGACCTTTACGATTGTTCTCTCTTTGTTCTTCTCTCTGCTTCTCCTTCTCCTCCCCCGGGAAACCCCGCCCACTGACTAGAAACTCTCAGGGCATCCAATCCCAATAAGCCATGTGGGCACAGCTCATAGGTCCACATACACAACAGCAAACCACACCCCAGGCTCAAGCCAAATAAGGAGTTGTTTATCAAAAGAGAGCACTCACCCATGGGGGGTGGATGGAGGCCAGAAATCAGCACCATCTCTAGGGTGCAGCAGCAGGCAGCTCTCTACACTAAGGTATTAATAATTAACATTGATTATCAGTGTCTTTCAATCTGACAAATTACTATCTTATATCTCATTGAAAATCACAATTAAAATTATCAAAATTGAATTTGATTGGGAAATAAGAAGCATTAGACACACTCCTTTTTTATTGACCAAGATATGCTTTAATTTAATGTACTGATAGGGAAATAAGTGCTTATATTCTAAATCTGTATCTTGAAATATGTTAGCAGAAGCAAAATCTGCAAATGTCAAGTTGGATAAAGTAAAGTGGGACTATTTTTTGTCTCACAAAAACAATTAGTCAAATTCTTATGTGCACCAGTTATGTGGGAGATCCAACTTTAAACAGGTGCCACCCACAATTTCAATAAGATATACACATAGAATTCTCCCAAAACTGCTAACAGTAACAAAAGACAGTAAAACCCAGTCTGCTGTACCTCCTTAGTCTTCACAATCTTAAAGTATTCCCGTGGCTTGATTATTATTAGAGCTAGTGCTCTAATAAAGTTGGAGGAAAAATAACTACTGCATTTGTGTTTCAAAGCTTCCATGCAAGATCCATTAGATGAGAAATTCTGATCCCAAGCATGAGCTCAGGGGTGCAGATTCCCTATGAAGTGAACAAAGGTCTGACTGTTTGTGTCTAAAGGCACAAATTCCTGTACCAATATGAATATAAGTATTTATAAATAATTATAGAATAGAAACATATTTCATACATACAAAACAATCTTTAATGTCTAAAGTATTTAGCAACCAAAATTTACCTTAGTATCATGCTACCCACAGCTAAATCTGTCTTTATTCTAAGGGATGGATTTCCTCATTCCCACTTTGGTTTTTATCTCAGTTATCCTTCAGAAAAAAAATGACATAATACATGCACGATGCTGTAGTGAAAATTCTTGTAAATGGCAATATTATCTACTAGCCAATGTTGTACTCAAATAGAATAAATGTAAATTATTTATGATAGAAAAACTGTCATCAATGAACTAAAGCAATAATGGTTGATTTGTTAAGTGATACTATTATAGGGAAACAAAGAGTAATTAAAAATTTGAATCAGTCACATGTAACACCTGGGAAAATATCAACTTCTTATTTACCTAATTCTGTTTTGACAGATGAATCTACATTTGATCTTCATTATGTTTTAATATTTTGAGGAGTAATTTGCATCCACAGAATGAGTGAATTCATACTCTCACACATTGTAAGCCTCACATGTCATCAGTCTTCACTAATGGAGCACACATGGTCACTCAATCCAAAGCTCCCTTTAGAGCCCTTGTCAAGATCCCCATCTCCTTCATATAAAGTGGCCTCATTCATCCTTTAGGTCAGTGCAATATATAGCATGGATTATTAGAATTTTGACATGTTGTTTTGTGTAATTGTGAATTTTCGTTTCAATTTCCAAATAGTATTCTACTATAAAAATTATACCATTGTTGTTGTAAGAAGATTTTTGGCCTCGTTTGGGCCAGAGGTTTAGACCTGGCCCGTGGCAGCTTTTATCTCTCAAAGAAATAAATCAGACATTTATATTAATTTTATATTGTTTGGCTTATGTCTCAAGCACATTCTTAGCTAGCTCTTTCATCTTAATTTAACCCATTTTTAGTATTTTATCTGCCACGTGTCCAGGCCCGTGGCTCACCTGGATTCCTTATATGTTTCTTCCTCAGGGGTCAGATGGAGACTGGCTAACTCCACCCTCCTTCTGTCTGTCTCTTCCTCTGATTCTCTACCCACTTCTATGGTGCTCCACATAGGCCAAAACAGCTCTTTTATTTTCAGCATACAGAAAACCTTTCCACCACATATAGTATTTTATTTAGTTCATTGTTGGTGAGCATCCAGATAGTTCTTTTTTCTCTCTTTAGTCTATACACTTTTGTTTGTATATAATCATTTCAATAAGTCATTGGTCTGTTTCAAGGTCTTTGGCTTCTGCCACACTATCAATACTAGGCCTTCACTGGGACTCCTCTTGGGTGTTCTATTGTTGCCTGGTGTCATGGAGATCCTCAAACTTAGCATCTGCAGGTCCGATCCCTTCACATGCTCCAGCAGTTCATAGATGAGATGAGTGTTGAGGTGTGCTAACTCACAGCCCTGGTTCTAAGTCTGGATGGCAAGTGGGCTGGTCATCCTGTCAGCTCTCCCTTTACTGTCACTACCTCACCATCTCTCCAGCATTGCCCCAGCTAGTTCAACCAAGGCAGCTGGCAGAAAACAGCAAGGCCTCTGGCTCATCTGCACCCAGACCACCACAGCCAGCTCTAATATTTTGCCCTGGAGAGATGCAGGACCTGCTGTTCTGTGTGCATGCTGCAGCTAGTCAAAGGCAGGGACAACTGTCCCAGTCTTATGACCCTAGGGCTAACACTCTCACTTGCCACAGATATCCAGATAGTTCCTATTTTAGGATATGACAAATAAAATTATTGTGAGTATTCATTTACTCTTTATGAATATGTGTGTGCATTTCTGTTGGTTGTGACACCTAAGATCAAGATTTTTCCCACCTCTGGAAGTTTCTTTCTTCTGAGTTTGAACACTCAAGTATCATAAAAACACTCTGATCACTGCTGTGATCAAGAGACAGAAACAACTGTAATTAAGTAAAAGTAAAATGTCTAGTTAAGAAGGTATCTTGGAGAAGGTAAATTAAACTATAAACGTGTTACCAGACAGAAGCACTACGATAACTCATTCCTTTGTTCAAGTATCCAATTTCTGCTACAACCATGAAATTACTCTCATGACGTATGTGTTAATCATTCCCTTGCTGTTTATAAACAGTATAATATATGGATCATATATATAGTTCATAAATACATATAATTCTTATAATAGCTTTTAATTTTTTCAGTAAATATTAGTTTTTACAATATCCATTTATTTGTTTATTGTGTTTTTAAGGTAAAATCATAAACTCAGAAATCAATTAATAGGTAGTGCACAAGTCAAGGTTCAATCAGAAAAGTTAGGTGGCTGGAGAATGGGTGAAAAGATTTGCTTTAGGGATTTGGCTAGAGCTGTTCTGAGAGACAGTTGTTCCTGTGTCTGATGCTGGAGTTGGAAACAGAACATGGGAAAGAAAGATAGATTTCAAGTAAGTGAAGCAACTGTAGCTAAAATTGTAAGGAAAACAATAGCAGCTAGAGCCCACAGGCATGAGACACAGCTTACACGGGCAGCCTGAGACCTGTGTCAGTGCTTATAGGTTCCTTTCTCCGATGCTATGAGTTTCCTTCAGATAGTAGACCCTTCACAAACCTGCCTGAGCAACCTGAGAAGCTGATGAAAGACACAGGAAAGGTAGTCATCCTGTCAGTGACAGGCACGAGGGTGGGCCGACATGACTGCCACTTCACCTTCATCCCTCATGCCTCATGACAGCTCCTCTCTTGATGGCATCTAAATGTACATTGAAGCATTTAAGGAAGGAAAATCTAGAAAGTACAGTGTTCTCTGGTACCAGAAGCATTGCAAAGCCAGCAGGGGAGAAAACAAAAAAGAGAAGTCACTAGGTAAGCTGCCATTTGAAAGAAAAGGAGGGGGAGGAGGAAAAGAGGGAGGGAGAGGAGGAGGGAGAGGAAAAGGAGCATTAACATCATGAGGAAATAATTACCCTGTTTCCTTATACAAGAGTCGGAATTTCTTCTTCTCAGTTTAGGAACCCAGTGCAGGATTCCCCATTCTGCTTCAAGTTCTGCCCCTTGCATCATGACCTACCAATCCGAAGTAACGAACTTGAAACTATTTCTGGCCCTTTTCCTGCTTTGTTTAGCTTTTAGAAGAAAAATCCATATAGTATAAAACTTATTATTTCAAAATAATAATTTTGTGGCTGTTAGAACATTCACAGTATTGTGGATTCCACCTCCATCTTTATACAAAACATTATTTTTGCCCAGTTACATTTGATGCTTGGGGCCCATGGCTGCTCTGGGCTGGCAGGTCCCTGACTAGCACCATCTAATGGCCCTTCTCTTGACCTGTTTAGCTAGGCACACTCCTCATCTCAGAAAACAGAAGATGAGTCCTTTGTTTTGCAAACTGACTGCAGTCCCCAATGGAGAGTGCCTTCAAGAGTTATCCTGTATTAGATCCAAAAAGGATGTGCAGGAATCAGTGTAGGACACATCTTGTTCACTGTCTTCATGAGGAACAGGGGACCTGTGTGGCTCCTAAGTCCCTGTAGCCTGGAAAAGTCATCACTTCCCTCCAAGACATGGGTTTTGATGAAGCCCATGTTAACTACTTGCTCAATATACAAACAAGTGTCTGTTCTCAACAGTTGCTGGACATAATTTCAAAATTTCTACTCTTGAGATTGCTCTCAGAACCTGTATTTATGGCCTTGAAGAAAAGCCCACAGTTACTGGAACTGTCTCCAATGTAAATGAAGAGGTGTTCCAGTTACCTGCAGAAGCTTGACCTTCAAAGACAGAAACTAAAGAGCTGGCTTCACTGTAGTCTTGAGGTTTCCATCATGTGTCAGTGAGACATTGACAGTGATATAAAGGTTTTCAAGGAGAAGTAACTGCTTCCAATAAAGCAAATCACTGAGCTTTTGAACTGATGCTTAGGTGTTTTCCAGGCAGACATCAATGAACTAGAATAAAAATCCCAAGTGAGAATAAGTGATTAGGCTCTCGGTGGCAGGTCCTACACAAGTGACTTGGCCCCATTCCAGGTCCAAGTGGGTATTCTGAAATAACTAATTTTGAGAAGGCTAAAACTTTACTACCCTTAGAATGTCTTTTTGTGTGAAGATTTGGAAAATGTGACAGTTGTCCTAAGAGTTTAGTAACAGAGGTGACAGATGAGGTCAAAAATGCCTATCTGGGCAGGGTGGCGCATTCCTTTAATCTTAGCTGAGGAGGCAGTTTATCTCTGAGTTTCAGGCCAGCCTGGTCAACAAATTCTGTTCAAAACACAGAGCAAACAAGTGTAGATAGACACCTATGCCAACCTGAGGACATGACTTCAGATCCCCAGAGTTCATGTAAAACCTGGATGTACAGGGCCCCAGAACCCCTTCGGGGAGTTGGGAGGTAGAGACAAGGAAAGTCCTGGAGGCTTGTGAGCCAGCTAAGCTGGCCTTTGACCTTCACAAGCATTCTGTGACATACTCAGATAATTGTTCACACAAACTGTATTCACACATTTTTAAAAATGCCTAGGTATCTTATAATTTCTTTGGGTCTGCACTCATGATTTTTGTTCCTTAGTTTAAAGAAAAGCATATTCTTCTATGTCTCTGTTTTCTGCCACATTTTTCTCAGCTTGAATTCAGAAATGCTTTGAAAACTGTCAGACTTCACACAAGTATTGATGTTAAAGAATGGCTGTTCTACCATTCCTAATTGGGCAATTCTTTTCCAATGTCCAAACTAAAGTTCATTTTGAATTAAAATAATAAGCTGTAAGGTTCTCTACATAGATTTCTAAACATATTTGTATCTTCCATTATGCATATTTTAGAATGGGACTTAAGCATCTGGACACTGTCAGAACTGATTTCTTACAATATCTACTAACCAAGATCAAGCAGATTCACATACCTGGAATGCCTTGGATGGTACCAAGGTCCTGATAAGAAGGGGGAGACAATTTCAGAGTTCCTCAAGCTGAATTTTTGATCAGGACAGCCTGTTCCTCTCCTGAAGAAAAAAAAAAAAAAAACACTTGGATTGAGAAGAGAAGGAATCTGAGAGCCATGTATCTGAGGAAGAGAAAGAGGACTAAAAGGAGGAGGAGGAAAAGGAGGAGAAGAAAGAAGAAGATGATGAGCAGCTGTGATAGATGAGTTGGACAAATAGGTCAGGAATGTTTGGAGATCACCCCCATATTCCCAAAGCTCTGGGGAGATCACCTAGATCTTCTCAAGCATTTTTCATGCTAACATTGATCATTTGATGAAAAAACAAAACAAAACTGTTCTGATCCACTGAAGATGTAGGTACCTCAAACTAGATAGGAGATGCTTTCTGGTCTTTTGAACTCTGGGGGAGGCCTACTGCATCCTAAATAAAGGACTCAACTATTTGAAAACAGACACATACATTATTTTCTTCATCATTAGAGAGAAAGTGCATCATTACAGATAAGCAATTGAACATGTCCCTCTCACCTTCCAGTCCACAATTTTTCATTCTATGGATTTACCCCTTCTCTTATAAAGGAACCATATAACATAGCCTTTTAGTATCTGACTTCTTTAAATTAGCATAATCAAAGCTCATCCAGGATATAATGTAAGTGAAATTTTATTCCTCACTGAGGCTGTGCAATGTTCTGTCATGTATGTATGACAGCTGGTTTATCCATGTACTTACTAATGGACACATGATTGTTTCCATTTTCACCGTATGATGTAATTGTTTGTTGTTCTCTGTGTTTGAGCATTATGTCTCTCCAGGCAAAGCAGTAGTACTTAGCTTATTAGTCATACAGCTGCAGCTGCTCAAAATATCACAGAATTTAGTGTATCTTCATGTACTAGATTAGCATTAACTTATGAGGCTGAGTTCAGCTTGGTGTAATTCAAGAGTAAGCTGCTGGTGCAACCCTCAGGTAGTACCATGAAAGGAAGAAATATTCTTCTTTCCTTATTATAGGCACTCTTGTAGCTTTTGCTAGCCTAGGAGTAGGAAAAGTCTCCAATGACGTCTAACTCCCTTTCTGCTTGTAGCTTTGTCATTAAGTGCATATCATGTAGAATTCTAAATATATTGCAGAGGTAACCTCACCCTGAGACTGGAGACTTAAATGTAGGCTGCCTTCCAGGCTCTGGTACCAGTCCTTGTCAAAGCTCCTAGGTTTAGTAAATCTTGCTTTTCTTTAGTTAGTAATGACCATATGATGTCAACTGAAATTTATTAACATATTCACATGGATTAGGTGTATTGCCTTCCTTCTTCATCAGCCTGATTTTTCTTTGTCAGAGGTGAATGTTCCAGAAGAGAAGTCATTATTTCAGGGCTCTATGGATTCTCCTATATTTGATATTTTTAAAAAGTTAATTCATCAATGATTTCTACAATTTGTTTAATTTATATTAATTTAATAAACATTACAGAATTTAAAGCTATGAAAGTATGTTTTCAGGTAATTAATTATCCCAAACAATACCTCATATAACTCTCCTGTAATGTGTACTATGCCCTCTTATCTATAAAGCTTTGTGTCTCCGGAACTCCTTTTCAAATTCAGATAAGTGTTAACTAAACCCACTTACCTAGCAGAGGATGAGACTACTTGTGAGCCCTTGGGGATAAGATTATCTCCCTGAACTAAACTTCTGACTGCTGTGTCTGTAAATGACTAGCTCATGCATATTTGAAATAGATGCTTAAGGAAGGAAAATGCAAAGTTCTGGGGAGGAAATACAGAGACACAAACAATTAACATTTTTCAGTGGCAAGAAAAACTAGCCGGGAAGGGTGTCAAGAAGGTGTAATTGTTGACATTGGATGAAAGGTGACAGCTGGAGGCAAGGAGGAAAATGCTGACACCATGGGAGAGCAACATGTGCTGTCTAGGAATTTGCAGTGTTTGGGGTGTTGCTCAACAGTATTTATTCTAAGTAAAGACTGTAGGAAGGAAATGGAGTCAGTTAGGAATGGTGTCTTTGAGTGTCAAAAATCAAGATTCTTTGATAGACTGAAAGAGAACACATGGTGACCACGTTAGAAAATAATCCACCACATCTCAAAAACCCCCTAAGACTTAAATCAAGTTCTCGTTCGTTCATCAGAAAAGGAAGTTAATAATTCCATTTTCTTGAAGTACTTTTTCACTCAGTCTCCCTCACCCCTGCTAGGAGCCTCTCCTCTCAGACTTTGTATTATTTCTCTTCATTTTCTTTATTTTTCTTGAATGAGGTATTTTTTTGTTTCAGGGCATTAAATACTTTGTCTTTCTGATGCTTCATTTTTAGATAATCCTGGTGAATTGCATTTTCATGAAGTGCTTTTGAAAGGAAGATGGTTAAGAAATCATCTGACTCAAACCACTTTTCCATTGTTCGCACCTCAATCCGCAGAATATAAATCCATTTTGTAATTATTCTGATACTCTCGGCTCAGAAGCTCTGCTGGACATACCATTCCATATGTTTATGATTCTCTGAATGAAAAAGTGTTCCCTGACAACCAGTCCGGTTTTTCCCTTTAATTTCCATTTATGCCTTATTGTCTTATAACATTCAACTGAAAATATATGTTGCAATATTGTGTGACATTATCAGTATTACTTAAGATTTTATACACCCATATATCAGCCAAACATCAGATAAATCTCCCTGTTCTCCTTCTATGTGTCTTCTTTGCTGGAAGACCATAGGTAATAGATTCAATTCCTTCTCTGTGACAAGTTGACTTTAAGCATTTCTTACAAACTGAAGAGAAGAATCAATTTGCATTTGGGGTCGAATTATTTCTAAAATATGAACTAAAGATGAAATTTGGCTTAAGGTTTGTGCAATTAAAGTGATGGTGATTGCTGCCATGTTTTTCATTCCCAACTTATTTCAGGGTTGATTTTTAAAGAATTCTGCAAAGCTAGACACAAGACTAATTTGAAGGTCTTGCTAATAAATAATGTGGTTAAAGGAGCAGGGGGGTGTTCTGATGATTTGTAATCCTGCAATAATGGCTTCTAAATAGTTAAGATTAGTCTGAGAGATGAGATCCTTTCCACCCTCTATGCCACATGCCAGCAAGGGACAAAAATCAATCTTGCAAGGGCTCTGATTACTTCTGCTGCAAGTTTCTTGTCAGCAGATTCAAAATGTGCAGGGCCATGAATCTTCCACAAGGTAGAGGCGCTGCCCATCAGCTGAAAATCTCTTTCTTCCAACTTCTGGTAGAATATCTGCTTGTGATAAATTAAGAGGAGAGCAGAAAATAGAAGAGTATTTGGTGCTGCGATTTTAATCCTGTGTTATCGGGACAAAGAGAAAGTGACACCAGTTCCTATGACTTGGAAATGAAAAATGTACCCTTGGAAGGAGCAAGCTGGAAAGTTACAGAACAAATGAAATAATGGTCTGTGTCATCTCAAAACACCATGCTGTTTAGCAAATGATCAAGGGAGAATCATACTAAGAATTAAATACTAATGTTGAAAACAAGATGTCTGCATTGGATCCCAGTTGGCAGCAATATGAATAAAGAAACTGAAGTTTGATTGTCATACTGGTATACCAAACTATTACGTATACATAAAAGACAGGGATGTGAACAGTACAAGGAACAAGACAGAGGGATGATTCCTGAATCTGTCCACATTATAATCTCCCAGACTGAAAATATAATACTTTACAAGGCAAAGGGAATTGGTGGTTTTATTATTAATCTGTATACTCTTGCCTTAGATTGTCTTGGATTATGAGGTATTGACTATGTTATCATAGGATCCTCAAAACAGAAGAGAGATACAGTGGAGCTCAGAGTAATGTGAGCAAAATTCAACTCACCTTTGCAGGGTTTAAGGATAGAAGAAAGATCATGAGTTCAAAAATGTGTCATCTACAAAAGAACCATCTGTCCAGTGGCTACAGGATGTTGATGTAGCACTGCTCAAAAAATGGATTTCAGCCCAGTGAGGTCTGCATGAGATGTCTGGTATACCAAACTATTAGATATTGTCTAAGTCTCATTTCAAACCCCTGAAGAAAATTTGTTAGAGCAGCAATAGATATGATATAAAAAGATGAAATAACAAAAAATATGTGTAGTGCAAGTTGTTCATGTTATCACTGTGTGTGGAATAGTCTTCCCCTTGAACATGGAAAAGTATTCTGGGATAGCCTTTCCTGTTTCTGGTTGTCTTTGAGATCTCCCAAATGCATTAAACTCATACACATCTTTGGTCAGAAATTGTGTGGGATTTTAATAAAATAATTGAAGATGAGTAAAATGGCTAACAATAAGGCTGTTTGTAATAGTCTAAAAAGAAAAGTTCAGTGAAGTTATTTGCATAAACTTTAGTATAACCTCAAACAATACATTGTGACAATAGGACAGCTATGCTTGGGAACTCACAGAAGTTGTGACAGCATCAGCAAAATCTGTGCAAATGCAAAACAGATAAAATACCAACATAGATATAAGGTTAGACAAATTCCCACCCCTAGCAGAGGAGCTATTGGCAATTGATAGTTTGTTTGAAATGGAAGAATCAGTTATAAGGGTGTGGCACCTGGTGAGTTGACCATGCTACAAAGAATGTTCCCATACCCAAGGGTATTTGGGCAGCATAAATAGGACTCTGTAGGTTAAAAAAATGGACTGGGAACAAGAATTTGGGTAGGTAAGGAGGCAGAGGTACATCCAGGGATATCTGAGGGAAATAAAAATGATCAAAATATCATGTATGATTCTCTCAAAAAATTAATAAATATTTTGTTTTTTAAAATAATGCAGTGATTACATTTTAAGTGAAATGCATTTAAATTGTGAAAGTAATACCAATATGTTGATTTAATACCAGGTAAAAGTATTAAATATTATGGTTATACTAGTATGTAATAGTAAGAACACTGGTATATCATGTCGGTTGACTGTAGACATAACACACCAAGACTGGCTGTTAGGTCTTGAATTCAAAGAGGTGCAGAAGGTTCTGATTAAAGGCATGGGTCACCACCCCTTCCTGACCTTCACGGCTTAGCTGTGGGCGATTCTCTCCCCTGATATCCCAGACTGATTTTATTAAATATACAATATATTACCACGTGTGTGTGTGTGTGTGTATATGTGGGGGGGGGAGGATGTGCACACCATGGCACGTATATGAGAGTTCTGAGGACAACTTATGGGAATCAATACTCTCTCCCACCATGCGGATCCTAGAAATCAAACTCAGGTCTTCAGGCTTGCCTTCAAGTGCCTTTATATTCTGAACTATCCCACTAGCCCACAAATGAATTATTTTTCAATACAATAAAAATAGTGAATTTCATAGTTTTCCTCCCTCACCTCTGCCCCTGGGGCCTTTATTACATAAGCCCCAAAACAATCAGGGTACAGGTTCTTCCTATAGTTTTTATAGATGTAAATGATTAAGATCTCTCTGCAAATTTATATATATATATATATATGTATATATATATATATATTTCTTTGAACCAGTAATGTCATTTCTAGGAATTCAAAGAAATAATAGGCAAAAATCTCTCATGAGTAAAAATATTCACTGTAGGCTTAGTTACGGAGAGAAAAAATTGGGAAAGCCTTCATGCCCAATAAGAGAGAAATTGGACAGTAATTTAAAATAATGTTTTCAAAGAATACTTAATTATATGAGAAAATGTGTTCAATATGCTGCTAAGTGAATAAGAGCAGGTTGAAAATTCAATATACAGTGTGATTCCACTTTAGTCAATGAAAAAGAAAAACATCAAATGTGAAATGCAATCATCTTTGAGAAGCATAACCAGTTTTAAGGTGCCTTTTGCTTTTATTGTTTTAAATGTGTGTCTATTTGGGTGTATACAGTAGAGCTTCCTCATTTTTATTTGTTTTACCATATGCAGATATTATTTTTTCAATTAAGAAGATAATATTTGCTGGTCAAAGTGCACTGTGTTCTCTGGAAGCAGCTAAGAGGCAGTCAGGCTGATACTAGAATTCAGAAGGAACTGAAGTATTGATGGAATGTGACATGAATGCCTTATGAGGCCCTGTGATTTTGTAGTCCACTAGTTACCAGTTGTTACCTCTAATGTTATCACAGGCTATGCAACAGGTAGAGCACTACAGCTGCCTCAAGGAAGGCTCCTCCTACAGAGTCAGAGTGTCAGGCAGAGCACTGATGACATTATTGTCCAAGCTGATGAATAATATGTGCCGCACAGTAATGCCCAGGAGGTTTATCCTCCATCTCATACTTGGTCCAGGGAACATCCCAGCACATTAGGGAAGCCCTTAGCCTTCCAACAGGTCACAGTTTGTTTCCTAGTAATAACCAGATCTAGACTAGAGAATACGCTCCATTAGTCTTCCCTGTCTTCTACTCTTCTCTACAACTGCACATATCATGTTGGTTCCATCACCTAGCACAGCATCAGATTAATTGAAAGAAGTCTCAGATTAAGTGTCTCAAAGATGGGCTGGAAATGTAAATCAGGGATAGAGGACTTGCCTCACATGTTCAATGTCCTGCGTTCATTCCCTAGCCCTGAAGAAATAAAGATCCTGAATGCTAACACTCTGTGCACATAGTAATGACTGTGACTGTATATTGGCATAAAGTCGCTTTATTTTCTTTTTTGGGAAAGGTTTAGTGAGCCTCAAATTAAAGAGAAGAAATAACTCCATCTCATTCTAAGGAAACCATGGAGTCTCCATTCAAAGGATCAAAGCTGCATTAACTCTCCCAGTTAAGCCCATTTGCTATCACTTGGCAATCTGGAAAGGTAATCAACTCAACAGTACCTAAGTGGCCTGGCCATTTATTCTTTTCTATCACTACTAAAATCAAGCTGTTCATCATTCAAATTCACCACATTCCTCAGAGACAACGAGGTGGGAAATAGTCTTTCTTGGAAATGGAGTAACTATAGTTTAGTATTGAATCAAATTAACAGAAAGAGGGGAAGATTTTTTTTTTGACACATGCTCAATTCCCCCAAAATCCATTGTTCCTGTCCTAACATAAGAAGAAGTTTCCAGAGCTGTAGCACTCTCTATTGTACAAATATGTACAAGAGCAGCTGATTTGGGCTCAGAAATGGCACTGGCCTTAAGGAAGGTGAAAAGACAGCAGACCACAAGGAGACATGGGTGAAGAAGAAGACAGATTAATTCAGCCAATAAAGTTGTGAATGAGAAATAGTTCTCATGAGGCTGGAAACATTTAAGTCTTTGTTCTCCACCAGCAGCAAATATTCCAATTAAATCCATATTCATGCAAAAAAAAACACAGCATTTTCTTGAGATTTCATCCATGTGCCCTGCTGTTCACCTTAAGAAACAGTGATTTACATGCCAACCCTCCTCATCCAATCAAGTTGGCCTCATAAAAACCACAGGATTGTTACTCCAGTTTATCTGAAGAAATTACTGCTGCCACAGGCTCAAGATAGGGGTGAAACTCTTAGACTCTACCATGCTGTGAGGCCCATGGAAGCCTCTTGCTTCATGCAGACAGCAGCTATAACCACAGAATGTATACAAGCTCCTAACAGACCCAGTATTATTTGATTATCAACAGACACTCCTACATGGTAGGAGATCTTACTACTATGAAGTTGAAAAATAACCAAGATGTAAAGAACCCAATGGTGTTCTCCAAGCACACACATGAGAAAATTGTGGAGGTCTGTAAAATCCAAAGCATAGCTGTATCTGTCTCTTTTCATAGATTGTTCATAAATGCTTCAATCAACCTGTATAGGCTTCTCTGGTGAAAACCTTCAAAATATAAGGAAATTGCTTACAATAATCCTACTGTAGTGGTGAGCAGATACTAGGCACAATCTGTCCAATATATATGTTTACAGAAACATGTCAAACATGATTCTGCAAAGCCATTCTCTGCCAAAAGTCCACATGAAGAAATTTGAGATCTTGCCACCTTCATGGTGCCAGGTAACTGTTCACAACCCTTACTGTATTTACTGATCATTTTCAGTGATTTTTATTTCTTCTGTATGTCTATATTTCAACAACAAAATTGTTTCACTTGTATAAGAAAAATTAGACAAACTAGGAAAAAATTTCATTCCAATATATAAAATCACTACCAATAAATAAAGGCTAATACTTATTGCTCATTGTTTAATATGTAGTAACTTCCTCGCTGCTCACAATGGCTCTCAGAAGTGGATATCTCTATTCAACAGACGAGAAAACAGAGGCATAGGAATGTAGTTTTTTTTGGTCTATGTTCAAAGACACTCAGAAAATCAAATTGCAGCATTGAAAAGGGCAAACTCATTCTGAAATTTACATTCTTATATACTGTGTCATTTCATTATATAGGGAACACATTTGTGGTGAGGAATTAATCGAAAGCATTTTTTAAAAAATACAGGAAAAATATGAATGGGAAAAGTCACCAAAATATTATCAGTGAGTGTTTTTCTGTAAGACAATTATGGCTCAGTGGGTAAGGGCACTTGCTTGTAGAAAACCCAAGTTTAGATCCCAGTACACACATACCATCTCAAAACTGCATTTCTGGGGATTTCATGCACTCTTCTTGTCCCTATTGGCATTAGGCACACACATGGTTCAAATACATGAATACAAGCAAAATAATTACAAAAATAAATTATATAGGGGCTGGAGAGATGGCTCAGCGGTTAAGAGCACCGTCTGCTCTTCCCGAGGACCCGGGTTCGATTCCCAGCACCCACATGGCAGCTCACAACTGTCTGTAGTTCCAGTTCCAGGCAAACACCAAGGCAAATAAATAAATAAATAAATAAATAAATAAAGTTAAAAAATAAATTATATATATATTAAATCATAATACAGAAATAACCTAAAAAAATACTCCAGGTAAGCCTATAAACATTAGAGACAGAGCAGATCATAAAGAGCATTGCAGTCAGAGTCTTGAGGTCTACCATACAAGTGGAGTCCAATAAATTCAGTTTCTGATTCTGGTGTATAAGCTGAGGAGGCAAGAGGAAACAGCATTGGTATTACTGGAGAACCTCAAATTAGTATAGAGAGCAAACAATAAGCTGAAGACTTGGTAGAAAGGGGTCACAAATTTGGTCCTGTTACTTCTGAAATGTAACTGGTAAGAAAGGGGGGGTAAATTCAGTCAACCCTACAATTTTCAGAACATATAAGGTAAAATAAGTTCAATTCCACAAGATGTTCTAGGTATCTTGGATACATGCACAGTGAGGTGCACTACAATATAATGAAACTATCCATATTCATAAACATAGTAGTATGTTCTGCATCATTCTATGAAGCCAACATTTAAATCAACCAACCAACACACACACACATACACACACACCACTGACGGCTGCCTATTGTACCTGGTGAGCCCATCTTGTAATGACCTAGGCTCATCTTTTGAAAACTTGAAGCATGTCTTGCCTTCTTTTCCTGTAACTCTAGGTTCTGAGTTTACATGCAATTGGGTCTCAGGACCAAATAGAGACAATCCTTGCACATTTTCTGTTGTCGCTTTTCAGTACTGGTTGTGACCAAAGTGGAAGTTGCCAGGTCATAGAATGTAAGCTTCTTTAAATTGGGGGTCATATCTCTTACTAACTTTTATTGATATGTATTTGTACTCTATCACATATTTTTTCAGGGTGGCTGTGCTTAAAAAGTAGGGGTAAGGGAAGTAACCTCATTACTCAAACAAGTGCTCAAAAAATAATTATTATAAACATCTGTTCATATTATATGCAAGATTTATAAGCATGAGACATTCTACATACTTAAAATTCACTTTCTAGTTTAATTCATGTATTTGCCTGTAATGTCTTGACTTTAAAAGATTGTCAGCAATACCAGCTATGATCAGAATGTTAGAGTTTCAGCCTTCTCTAGCACAAAAACAAAAAACAAACAAACAAACAAACAAACAAACAAAAAAAAAAAAACTAAACCCTGCAAAAGACTATGCCAAAGGTCACCAGAGTACTTGCAGTTAAAGAGATGCAAAGAAGAATAAATCTTTCCTCATCAGCCTCAGCATACACATAATCATCATCAAAGGTGTCCTTGGTATTGCAGTCTTGAACACACTGAATCTATGATTACCTTAACAAGACTTGGAAAAGATAAGGACCTTCAAGATGGCATCATGGATGAGGAAATCGTCCCAATGCTCCATCCAAGGTAGTGGTGGCCTGTGTAAAAGTAATCATTTTCTTCAGTGTTGTAGTTACTGGTAAGTTCCTCATGCTCCAGTAAATGACTCACCCTAATCACTGATGCCCTACTCACTACCAAGGAGATGCAAGGAGCCTTAAGGGAGGGAGGACTGGAGGAGATGAGTGTGATTGCAATGCAACTCACTTATCTGTGAAATGGAAATTTTTTAATTAAAATAATAACAGCAAACTCTTTAGGAACAAAGCATAAGGTTAACAGATTACAATGTGCTGAGAGACAAGAATCAAACAGGCTACTCCATTTTGACAATTCTTCATATTGAACCCCATTCACATATATTCCATAATGACAAGTTACACCATAAAGCACACTACATACTTATAGAAATGGTTCTTCAGAGCTAGACAGATGCCTTACTGGTCAAGAGTGCTAGATGCTCTTCTATAACACATGGGTTAGGTTCTCAGCATCTACATGGTATGTCACAACGATCTACACTCCAGTCTTATGGGACCTTATGCCCTTTTCTGGCCTCTGCAAGAGCCAGACATGTACTTGGTAAACAGATATGTTTGCAAATAGAACATCTATACATGAAAACAAAGTTTTTAAGGAAAAGAAAGGATTTCTTAATACTTTTCTGTTGCTATCTACGCTCTACCAGTAAAGGCTCAGCCTCTGGTTGGTGGTGTTTGAAGAGACATTGGATCAGTAGAGTACAAAGGCTCCACTGAGTAGTTGGTGGGCACATGGGCTTCCCAGGGGTAGAACCTTTGGAGAAGAGGTGGGGGTGCTGGTGGTGTGTATTCGGAGGGTGTGCCTTGTCCCTGGTCACACCCTGTCTCTCTCTTTTTGCTTCCTGGCTATTAGGTAGTTGGTGGTGTTTTGTCAATTATGCTTCTGTCCTGATGCTCTGCCTCAACAGGAGCACAACAATGGGGTCAAGCAAGCATATGTGGAAACCTTTGAGTCTTGAACTAACATAAATTTTTCCTTCTGTCTTTCTCTCAGTGTCTGTGGCAGTGATTAACAGCTGGTCACCATAGTCTCTCAGTAGCCAATGGGTTTTCTCCTACAAGGAGTGTCTGCTCCTTGGAGTCCACACTGGCAAACTGTCTCTCAGCTTACCTCTGAGCTTAAGCTCCTCTTATTACATGTCTTTCCTTTTCTTCTCATTGACTAAGCATTTGGTGTTGTCCCCTCACCCACAGGTAACAACTGGCTGGATCTCCCTCTCATGCCATGCTCTAGGACTTGCACTTTCATGAAGGTGGAACATTACATGACATATTCTCCCAATCCCTGACTTCCAGAGCTCTCTTCAGTCTCTTCAGCATACAACCCTCTACATGGTGATGTCGAAGACCGCGCGGGTCACCACTAATGGCGTCGCGGGCAGAGTTGTCATCTTCGGCTTTCTATCAAGCAATCACCTTTCCTCATTATGTATCCTTTCATTTCATTTCTGCTAATGAGAAGCATTTTGATGCTGAGAATTGGCCCTACCACTCATTTCACTCCACAGATTTCCACTGACCACCTCAGTTCCTCCATAATGCAACCAGGTTCACAGTTATGCTCACCCCTTCTCAGCATTATTGCTATGCTCTACTCTCCTTCCATTGCAGTGAGATGATAATATTTCAGCTCTGATTACCCTTATTTCCTCAGTGTCTGCAAGAAATTATTAAATGTTACTGGATAAAACCACATGTCCACAATTAACAGGTTCTCTTCTTTTATGTCTATAAATCTTAATGTGGAATGCTACAAAAATACAAGGATGCTAGTTTGTCAATTAAGCACTTTTCCTCTCTTCTCTTTCATGGCATCCGTGAAGGTTATATTTTATGTGTCCACATAAGAGGACTAAGAAATTTCAAGATAATTAATTAAAGAATTCTCTGATTTGGTTAAACATCCTATGCTGTCTGTATTAGATTAACAGTTCTGTTAGTAGTCTCACTAAAGCCCATTGCCTTCCTCAATGTGAGTAGACCACATTCAAGTCATTGCAGGCCTAAATAAAATAAAGGGCTCCATTTGGGAAAAACTGCTGTTTCTGTAAGCTGGAACAGTAGCCTTCTGTCTGAACAAATAATTCCAGTTGTCCTGGGTCTTCAGTTTTGAAACTATAGATGATAATGTAACCTCCCAGCCTCATAAATTTTATCTTAAAATTTTGCATTTTCTATCTCTCTCTCTCTCTCCCTCCCTCCCTTTCTTCCCTCTGGTGTGTGTGTGTGTGTGTGTGTGTGTGTGTGTGTGTGTGTGTGTGTGTGTGTGTGTGTATGTGTGTGTGTATCCCTAGATATGGTTATCCTTTGGTACTGCACAATTTAGTTAGTATATAATGAAAAACCAGAGCCAGATATTGGGGAAAAACTGGAATATCAGAGAGAGGAAACAGACCATACTCAATTCTCATGCAGCCAACTTCTTAGACTTAACAAGGTATATGCTATCTTCAAGAGTCCTCCACCTGGCTCATTGCTCCTACAGAATGCCTGAATCTCTGCTCCTCCTGCCTTAATTATCTTCCCCACCCAATAGCTTCACTACCAGGTAAAACTCTGCATCATAATCCTAGAGTTAGGATTAAAGCTGTGAGCTACTACTGTTTAGTTGTTAGGCTTTCAACTCATAGAAATACAAAAAGATCTCTGTCTCCTGAGTGATGGGATTAAAAGCATGAGTCACCACTCTCTGACCCTCCTGGCTTAACTGTGAGTGATCTGTTCTCTGATATTCCAGGCTGATTTTTTTAACTTTTTTTTTCCTTTTTTTATTTATATAATTATTATTTGGTGATTTTACATCATGCACCCCATTAAATTCAGTTATCAGACCTCTCAGATTCATGCCCACTCTTATGATCTCCCCATTTACAAAAACGCCCATACATGCTGCTCGTTTACTTACTGGAGCATAATTAAACTCCCTGTGGCCAGATCTTTAAAGAAAACAAGACTTTCCTCACCCACAACCCTGCCAGAAGCCATCAATGCAGAAGTGAGGCACTGTGTCATTTAGCTATGTTCTAACCTTGAGTTTTTGTGTACAATGACATCTCTCTCTCTCTTTTTTTTATTTTTTCTTTTAGTCTACTAATGAGTGAGTACATCCTCTGCTTCTCTTTCTTGGTCTGTGATACCTTGCTCAGCAGGATATTCTCCATATCCATCCATTTGACTGCAAATTTTAGGATATCATTTTTTCTCACTGTTGAGTAGTACTCCATTGTGTAGGTGTACCACAGCTTGTTAATCCATTCCTCAGTTTAGGGCCATCTAGGCTGTTTCCAGGTTCTTGCTATTATGAATAATGCTGCTATGAACATAGTTGAGCTAATGCTTTTGGGGTTCAAATGTGCATCTTTATGGTAAATGCCAAAAAGTGGTATTGCTGGATCCTTGGGGAGATTGAGTCCCAGTTTTCTGAGAAACAGCCATACTGCATTCCAGAGTGGCTGAGCAAGCTTACACTTCTACCAACAATAGAAGAGTGTTCTCACTCCACATCCACGCTGATTTTTATAAAATGTAAAATATATCAGCACACTTTGGTATCTATAGAGGACTAATTTCAAAATCGTCAACATATACGAAATCTGCAGATTCTTTAGTGTATTATCTGAGATACATCAGGTTAACATCTAAATTGACTCTTTACTCCTGGACACTTAATATTATCTCTACCTCACTTATCATATCGAACACAGTGCATATTCTCTGTAAATAAGTGCTATGCTGTATTGTTTAGGTAACAATGATAAAATATAACAGTTAATAAGTTTATGGAATCAGAACTCACAGATAGAGACCGATTGTATAGTTAACCAAACTTACTGTTTCTGTTTCTCTGAGGAATACAGATCAGTACATCTTAACTTCACTCAAATTCTCAACTAATGTCTATTTTCTTTCATTTTAGTTATTATTGATTGATTGATGTTACATGCTTTAAGAAAAGCTTGATGTTATCAGAAGCTCTGTTAGTTTCTATGACTGACTCCAATGTCCTATCTACATACACTGTCTTTGGAATAATGAAAGCAATGTGCCCACTTTATTTGAGGCAAAGTCTTTCACTTCTATTCTGACCTCCTTTAGCTTCCTGAAAGGTTAATTGTAGTCAGATGTTTCTCTGTCCCACCCAGGTCATTTAGCCATTTAGTCCCAAATAATCACTCAAAGGCTTATATTAATTACAAACTGTTTAGCCGATGGCTCAGGCTTATTACTTGCTAACTCTTATGCTTTAAGTTAGGCCATTATTCTATTTATGTTCAGCCATGTGGCTTGTTACCTGTTCTCAGAGCAGCATCCTCATTTTCCTTCCTCTGAGTCAGGCTGTCATCTGTTGCTCTGCTCTTCTGATTCCCAAAAATCACCTAATCTGGTTGACCCATTTCTACTTCCTATCTAGCTTCTTGCCAACCAGCATTTTATTAAACCAATATTTACAGTGACAAATATTTACATTGTAAAAACGCATAGTTCCACAACATTTCCAAGAGGTGAGGTTAAAGGTATGTGCGACCATTGCCTGGCTGTTAGGCCTTGAACTCATAGACATTCAGAGGGATCTTGATTACCACTCTCTGACCTTCATGGCTTGGCTCTGTCCTCTGATATTTCAGACTATTAAATATACTATATATTATCAGATTACTTTTTGTTGTAGCATCAATGAATATTTCCCTATCATTTTCTTCAATGTACAAATGTACATAAACATTTATTTTTAAAAGAAAGAAATTGGGTCTAGAGAGATGGTTCAGTCATAAAAAACATTGACTTCTCTTCAGGACCTAGGTTCAGTTCTCAGCATCCACATTGCAGGTCACAAACATTTATCCTTCTGGTTCCAGTTTGGTGCCTTCTTCTGGCCTCCTCAGGCTCTGCTTGCATGTGGTACATAGACACATACAGGAGAAAGACTCCTACATGTAAAAAAAATAGAATCCTTTTCTTAAAAGAAGAAATTCCTTTTACAAGTCTGTCCAGATTTTGCCTTTCCATTCAAGTCATCTATTCCTTTTTTCTTTTTTAAAAGTTTATTCTTTTACATACCAACCACTTTTTACCCTCCCTCCCCTCTTTCCAGTCATCCTTCAGCTCTTTCTACCCCATTCATTCTTCAGAGAGGGTAAAGAATCCCATGGGGAGTCAAGCAGTCTGCCATATCAAGTTGAAGCAGGACCAAGAGTCTTTTCCCAGTATAAAGGCTGAGCAATGTGTCCCTCTATGGGGAATAGGCTCTAAAAAGCCACAGTTCATACATTAGGGATAAGTTCTAGTCACACTGCCAGAGGACCCACAAACTTCACAAGGCACACAACTATCATCCACATTCAAAGGGTCTAGTTCACTCCCATGCAGGTTCCCCAGCTATCAATGCAGGGTCAGTGAGCTCCCAGTAGCTCAGGTCAGCTGTCTCTGTGGGTTTCCTAATCATAATCTTAACCTCTTTTGCTTCTATAATCCTTCCTCCCTCTCTTTGACTGGACTGGGAGCTTGACCCAGGGCTTAGCTGTGGATCTCTGCATCTGCTTCCATGAGCTGTTGAATGATATGATAACAATTATGGTGGTCAGAAATTTGATTACAGGAGAAGACCCGCTTAGGCATTCTCTCCACTATTGCTTGGAGTCTTAACTGGGGTCTTGTTTGTGGATTCCTCAGTATTTCCCTAGCACCAGGTTTCTCTCTAACCCCAAAATGACTCCCTCCATCAAGATATGTACGTAGTGGTTCTCTCTCTCTCTCTCTCTCTCTCTCTCTCTCTCTCTCTCTCTCTCTCTCTCTCTTTCTCTCTCTCTCTCTCTCTGTCCCTCTCCAACTCAACCATCCCATTTCCTCATGTTCTCTTCCTACCGTCCCTCCACCCTTCCCCCCCAGGTCTTAATTTATTCAAGATATCGTATCTGTTTTCCTCCTCAGGGGATCCATGAATGTCCCCTTAGGGTCCTCCTTCTTATCTAGCTGCCCTGGAAAACCAACTATATACTCTTAAATTGTCTCTACCAGCTACCTTCTCAGCCTACCTTAGTTCATAGAGTTCTTTTCTCCTTTCCTAGAGATGACCTGATCTTTAGTGAGCAATAACAGGCTTTAATTGCTGTCCTCTCAAGAGACCTGTAGCCCCACACCTATGCACAATTGGCCACATTTCAGCTTCTCCTGGTGGTGTTTCTGTTTGTAGGAGCTATGGCGGTAGATTACACCAAGGATGGACCTGTAATCTTTCAGGAAGTAGCATACTTTGCATTACCATCTATCTACTAGTAATATTTAGGTTCTACCTCAAAGCTGCCCTTTGGCACAGGACTCCTCAGTACCTACTGGACACTGAACTTCACTGTAGTGCAGACATCTCATTGAGTATAAACAAGAGTAACAAAACCATTGGGTTCTCCCAAAGCTGTTTTTCCTCTCACCCGTGCTTTTCTACCTCAGAAAACAGCATAATTAATTAATTCAGACTCAAAGCCTAGAAGCTACTCTTGAATTCTTTCTAAGCCTTGCCACCCTTGTATCTAGCTGCTTGGTGTTTGCTTTCAATTTGTACTGTGCAGGTGCACACTTGCCTTGCCACAGTGGTGGTGGTCAGAAGACTACTTTCAGGATGAAGTTCACTCTTGCTACTATGTGGGTATTAGGTACCAAACTCACATCTCAGGCTTAGGACTAAGCACCTTCACCCAATCAGCCATCCCCCGAGCCTGTCTCTTAAGATGCTGTTTTGGTGCTATTCCTAAAGTCCATATCAGATTTGACTAACAGTCAACTTGACTGAGAAAAGGCAGCTGAAGAGTTTGCTGCAATAGCCTGTTACTGTATGCTGCTCCTAATCCTTTACAATCCAGACTCCATAAAGCAGGGAGTATTCAGAGCAGGATTCATATCGCTCAGCCCACACACAAACACACTCATGTTCACACACCCCATCAGTACCTGCTGAGCTCCCTATGACTTCCAGTTGTACAATAGAATCATAACATCACTGTACTGTACTGACATCCTCTCCTCCTGCCTCCCCTGCTGATAACACTTGTCCCCCTGTTTGAAGAGACACTCCAAAAGATTGTTTTTGAAAGTCCTAAAATCAGGCAATGTCAATTCTACTGTTCTTATATTTACAATTTCCTCTACCTAGATTTTTTTCTAAATTCTTACAAAGCTGTTGCCTGAATATCAGTAGCTGTCACTTTCTCATAAATACATAAACATACACAGAAACGCACAAGCACACACACACACACACACACACACACACATGCATGCACACACACACTCACCAGTCACCCTCTGCTATATTAACCTATTTAATTGCCTTTATAAAATTTATGAGGAATTGTCTTTATCAGTCATTATTATTTTTCCTCCCTGATGAGCAGGTAAGTCCTGAATCTGAGAAATGTTTCATTCAGGCACTGCTGTGTTGCCAGACCAGTGTCTAGTGTTCAGTATATCGATGCCATAAAATAAAATAGGTTTGACTGGTAGTAATGTCTGGTGTCATCCATACTGATAAGGTTGTAGAGTAAAAACTAAGGTAACATCACATAGTTCACAAAGGGAAATATGGGCCATGGAAGGATCAATGGAGAGTAGAAAGAATTGATCATGGTTTTGAAGATGGAGATTCTTGCTTGAATATGATTATTATCAAACATTTACCCATCCTTAAGAGATATATTAACCCAAATTAAAAAAAAAAATGTATAATCACTTTGAAGTTGGGTTCTCAAATGAAATTTATGACTGTATAAATAGGACTACCACCAAGAAAACAAAAAGAACAAATGCAAACAGTGTGAAGACTGCTTGTGGGGACAAAGCTTTGTGTAGCCACTAAGAAAACCAGCATAGGAGATCTTCAAGAAAATGAAAATGGAGCTATCCAATAATGCACTAGTCACCAAAGCCCAAAGTAGAATCAGCCTAGGGGAACATCAATGGACAAACTGATATAGAAAACATGGTATATGTATATATATAATAGCAGTGTATTATTTATACACGAAGAACTAAATCTTGCCATTTGCATAAAATGGAACTAAAGATTAAAGTGTTGAACAAAACAAGTTATTTATAGAAGACAAATATCAAGTATTTGTGAATACAAAAGGGAATGAAAGAAAAGAGTGTATTTGAAATGCTGCAATGAAGCCTACTGCTTTGTACAGTCAACATATGATACTAAAAATCACATAAAATATGTGCTCTTGAAAACAGATCTTTGGGGAAGTGCTATGTAATAGGAGTTTATTAAAGAACAAAATACTTCAGACATTAGCAGAAGGTATTTTGTAGAGTGGCCAAATTAAAACCCTAAGGCTAGAGCCTATCTATAAGGAGGTAAGATCTAACCACAGATTACAGGAACTATCTCCCTAAAAGGTGAAAGTTACCTTGACTTTAGTACTTGAACTGAGAAGAAGAGATCAATTATTTTACTAAT
This sequence comes from Sigmodon hispidus, assembly GCA_004025045.1. NCBI lineage: Eukaryota > Metazoa > Chordata > Mammalia > Rodentia > Cricetidae > Sigmodon > Sigmodon hispidus. Next base: position 31,366 of record PVIH01007198.1, read on the forward strand.
AGTAAGATAACTGAACATCAGTACCTAAAGAAAAAGAAAATAACCAAAAGGGCAATTTTGAAGAGCCATGTCTCAGTTTTCTAAACTAACCCTTGCCTAATGGCCATTTTAAATGTAATTTACAGTTTCGTCATTACCCTTTTTGTGTTAGTAATTATTTCTAAAATACCAAAGAATCATCTTTTTTTCAAGGTCTTTTCCTATTCTGATTTACAGCCAAGCTCAAGTTAGACTCCATCTTTCTCAGGTTTGACATTTCAAAATATTTATTGCTCTTTTACATTAATGCCTTTGTCGTGAATCTGAAGGTGACCATTACTTCTTTCATCACATTGTAATTAAATGGACCAACTATTGCCATGTTATTTCCACTATTTGTCTGCACAGCACATTAAAACACACTGATGAGAAAGTGAGACCAAGCCCTGTGTGAATGGCAACAAGCAGCAAACGTTTCTGAAAATATAGGGTCCTCTTGATGCATGGCAAAAGAAGCTGTTCCAAGCGGAAGCACAAAATCTTTAATATTTTATTGATCAGATCTAAACCTTCTGCCCAAAGTGGCAATTAAATTTCAATTAAACTGACTGAAAGCATCATATTAAATTTCAGCACTTTACGAGCTATCAGATAATGCTGCAGGACAAATCTTTAGTATGATCGCACTCTTTTCAAATTATATTATCCTGTTCATTCACAATAAAAGTGACAGTTTTAGGTATACTTTCAATATTTCTTGAATATAAACCCTCTAATGAACACATTTTATTGCCTTTAAATCAATTATTATTGGATATTTTAATAAAGTGAATTGAGCACTTTGTTTTACACACTGCTTAGAAGTTATTATATTTTGCAGTCAGCACAGCAAAAAAAAAAAGTAGCTTGGAGAGAAAGGAATGGCTGAATAGCTGATGTACAGGAGGAATAGGCCTCGGCCTTCTCTAAGAAAGGTTTCCTGTTTGACTGTCATTTAAATTATGCATAGTAAATAGCATCTCATTAATGCTTTCTTTTTCTTTTTTTGAAATTTATGTTCAACTTCTCAAATGACTTAGTGGTAAAGTAGAAATCACAAGTTGATAAAATATCTTGTATACTTTATTATAGAAACTGGAACACTTAAATCCTTGTTTATTTATGTCCTTTGCCCTGTGAAGGCAATTTATAATATATTTTAATGTTTCAGATCAAAGTCTGTGTTTAGCACTGACCATGTCTGTGACTATCTGAAGAATGTAGGTGGTATTCTGATGCAATTGGTTCTCAGCTTTGGCCTCTGCTGTGATGAATGCAGACCCCAGGCCTTAACATACAGCTGAGGTATTCAGAAATGATGGCCAAGATGGACACAAAGAGACTTCAGCTATGTATTGTCCAGACTGCTCATCACAGCTTTTACTCACCATGCTGTGTTTGCTTCATATAAGCCCATTGCATGCACAGGTACCCATTAAGTCACAAGCCAGACAAATGGTGCAGAATCCCATTCAGAGAGATCACTAAATGTGAGGCTGCCTTGCACTTTAAGAGAACTTAGGCACACATAAGATTCTGGCCTCCTGTGCAAGTTCAGAGAAGCCTTTACTGTTAAAGTTGAAAGAATACTGTAATAACCCCAGTGCAATTCATTGGAGTGTATTAAATTAAAATTTAGATGAAAATCATGGCTTCTTATTGAAATGATTCAATTAGATTATGGTCCCTGAATTTGAGTAATTGAGTCTCTGAGCTACAGGGACTTTAACAAGTCATTAAAGCCATTCCTGTGAGGCACTGCATTAAGAGAGTAACAGCAAGACCATGCATGATCATGGCACTAATCCATGAAGAATGGTAGAACATTGTGTCAGTATACACTGGACAGCCAAGTCTGCCTTCCACTCAAAACTCACATAGCTGGTAAAGCACAAATGGCTCAGCCCCTGTGAAATAACTTCTGCAGATACCAGTTCAAGAACACTACATCCTCACTGTTCTTCCTATGGAACCAGCCCGAGTCAACTGGAGTTGCCTTCAGAAGAGTCAACTACTCACTGTGACTTTGAATGCTATGAGCTCACTTCCCAACCAAAAAATATGTTCTTTCCAAGTTTAAAGGGAATGCATGCAATTTAAAAATCAACATGTATCTTTTCTGATTATTTCAGAACTTGGTGGTACTTTAGGCAGTAGGTGCTAACTAATAGACTCTAGCTCCTGGGTAACTTTTCTCAAGAAGAAGTTAGTCTTTCCTATACTCATTCAGAAAACAAACAAAAAAACCAAAAATATGCCAGTAAAAGTCCTTCTGCATCAACCCTCATAGATCACCTTAGGATACAGAAAATGTGTTGGAAATACATTCTCAATCAAAACTAAAATAATTCTCCCTGGGCAAAGAGACCCACACCTTTGATTCCAGCAATCAGAAGGTACTGTCTATGAGTTCAAGGCCCATATAGTGAGTTTTGAGACAGCTAGGGATACATAGTGAGATCCTGTCATTGAAATAATAATAATAGTAGTTCTCATTAGAAAACTTTCACACACACACATATATCTCACTGAATCCTTAATTATGGCTTCAGTCTATGTGTAGGTGCTTCTGCTTTGGTTAAACAAAAAGTAACAAGAGATATATCTGGAAATTCTCACAAACTGGCCTCTTGTGAGAGGTCATGAGCACCAGCAAACGGCAAAGTAATGCTATCCTACAGGAACTTTTGTTTAAACTGATCTTGGTTTTGCTTTTGTGTTTTGTATTTTGTTTATGAAGCGGAAACACTACCAATTAGTTGTTGACTCCTTCAGAGCTAATGTCCTGAGAGCCTGCCCTGCTAGACTTTGTCAGACATTGTTAAAGAAGTAGGGGAAGCAGGACACACCCTGGGCAGCTGCCCGCACTAGTCTGGCCCTTTGGGGTTCACACTCTTCACCAATGTTTTCAAAGTGTTCAGGTAAACCACCTAAGTGAGCACTTACTAGAAATTCTATTTGTATTGGTTTTTTATCCAAAACTAAGGAAGACATTCATCTTTATTATTTTTTGGTATTTAGTTAGACTCTGTCAACTATAATGACAAAGGCTACAGTATAAGAAGCAAGTGGAGCAAAGTATGAATGCCACAGGGGCATTTGTATGAAGCCCCTCCCACTGTACCATCTTGGGGCAGCCAGGCTTCCAGAAAACACTACCCTGTATCTCTAACTAACTCTGATAGGATCAACAAATAGTTTACTTATGTCTTTGCATTGCCTGAGATGGAATTCCACTATGAAGCTCCAGTTTTCTTGACTCAAGATGTAGCCCAAGATGGTCTGAAACAGGTGATCCTCATGTTCAGCCTCCTGAGTGTTGAGACTATGGGTAAGTCCTACCACATGACCAGAGCCCTTATTTTTATTACTCCTGGTCAAGTGTTTCTTCATCCACGAAACAGTTGACCAAATAAATGTTCCTAACAACAACCATGGCAAAAGATGTTTGAAATAATCAGGATTACTGTAAATATAAATTCACATCCACAGCTGCCAGTAAAGACCTTTGCTCTGTTCATAGAATAAAAATGACTTAGCACCTAGCTTAAGCAAAGCAGGGCTCTGTCCCCAGAGATGTGAGAATAAACAGCTTCTTCTGTACTCAAGAGACAGAGAATAAGGATTATTATTGTAGATGTTAGCCCAGCTCAGAAGGAAAGAGATCCTGGCAGTCCGGAGCCCAGGCATACTGAGTGTTACAGCTCAGATGTTAAAGTATTTAGGCAGTTGGGAGCCAGTGAATACCACAGGTCACAGTAAATGTAGACAGCGGCTTACAATACTACTTCAGGGAAAGGTTACCCAACGTTAGCAGCTCCACTAAGGCTTCCTCCGTGAAGGCATTAGAGCTTCGCTCCCCTGAGCTGTTCTCTGTCCAGGCTCTGTTCACTGCTCTGGCAAAAGAAGAAGGTCATCAACTCATTCAAGGGATGTGTTGGAAGGGAAGAGTCCAGGAAGGTGGCTGCCTCAGCCCAGGGTGGAAAAAAACGGCAGGAAAGGACAGCGAGAACAGAATTTATATAGGGCTTCTTGGGGGCGGAGTTTTCCAGGGAGATTTCTGTGATGGGATTGGTCAGATTTTTAATCCCTGATTTGGCTCTAGCTTCGGGGTCAAAATATGTTTCTTTCACTGGCTCTTTTGGGGTTTATTTGGTCTAATTTTAAGGCCAGGGCATAATATCTTTTACTGGCTCTGATTCTAGGGTCAAAGTGTGCTTCTTTAGAGTTTCAGAGTCAGGGTACATCTTTGTTTCTGGGTTCAGGGATAAAGTATTTCTTTCACTGGCTTGGATCTCAGATCCAGGGTGTGCTTCTTTCACTGAGTCTAGGTTCAGAGCCAGGTAGGTTTCTTTCACTGGCTCTGATTTTAGAGCCAGAGTTGTGTGTGATTTTAGAGTCAGAGTTGTGTGTTTTTAGCAATTGCATCATATCAACTTGTTTTGGTAGGCAGCCATGAGAAATGACACTTGCTTGTTTTATTTTGGAGGCTTGTAGATCCTCCATAATCAACAACTGATTTAAAAATATATATTTTGAAATTTGCAGGGAAATGGAAGAAATTATGCTGAGATAAACTGGGCCCAGCAAGACAAATGCCACATACTCTCTTCTTATATGTGGGACCTAGGTGTAAATCCTTAGTGTGTTGAGTTTAGAGTATTGATGAAATTTTAAAAAAAAAAAACTAGAAAAAGATTATTGAGGTGGGTGATGATAGCAAAATTTAAGTGATATGAAAACAAAGAGGGTGAGTAATGGGGAAAGCAGATGAACAGGATTAGGTGATGGGGAAGAAAGGGGTGCGGTGATTTTTTTTGAAACAAAGAGTACAGAAAAAAGCCATGAGAAAACAAACCTGTTTGTAAGCCAACTAAAAAACAGGAGATTTGGAAGGTAGAGATAGCATGCATGGCTAAATGATGCTGAACCCAATAGGCAGGAGTTATTAAAGCAAATATAATACTTATAATTAGGTAAATATTCATATGTTGAAAATGAGTTTTCAAAAATGTTTGCTGACAGAAAGAGAAGATACAAGACTTGGAAGAAAGAATTTCTCAGCTAAAGGCAACACCATGTTTCTGAAATAACCATGTGGCTGTCCCTTGTTGAAAGCACAGTCTTTTTTTAGTTGTCCTAAAAATGAATCCAGATGTTTCATAACTCCTCTGCTCCTCTATGACCTGGATGCTCTTTTCTCCCATGTCAGTCTCCTTCTAGTGAGACTGACCTTTTCCCAGTTTTTGGAGACCAGAGTATCTTACCTCATGACCATCACCTCAGTTCCCTTCCTCAGAGAATCCCTTCATTGTGTGGACTTCCTCTTTTCTTTTTGAGCAACTGCACTTGACTTTCTTCTCATAGGTCACTTCAGAAGGCACTTTTCTCAAGCCTTCCCCAACTCACTCCTCCCAGCTTGGCCACCCTCATTAATCACCATCTGCCTGTATTTATTCCAGTGACTCATATGAAATGAGATGGGCTGATGGCCCTACCCAGACCAGATACCTAAGGGGCTTCCCTGCATAAATGCTAAAGAAGTAAATTATAAATGAATGGATGTACCTATGGCATATTTAAATATTGCTACCAGTTTTGTTATATATCTAGCTATACTCATTAAGGTTAGAGTGCTAGAGATGGCATTTGACATTTTGGTTTCTAGTCCAGACTTTAACAGCTGAGCCCCACTGATGGGAATCTTGTGACAGGTTTTCTCTATATGTCTTCATAAAAGAACTTTTGTTTTTTTGTTAGTTATATTTTGAAACAGTACCTCAGTGTATAGCTCTGGCTGTCTTGGAACACACTACATAAACCAGGCTGGTTTCAAATTCACAGAGATCTGCCTGCCTCTATCTCCCAAGTGCTGATATTAAAGTTATAAGCCACTATACTCAGCTTATAACAAAAGTTTTTAATTCTGAATTTTAATTACATTTTCCACAAATAGTGTAAGTATTAATAGAATTTAGCAAATTTATAGTGCTTTGGATTGTGCCTGATGTAGAGTTAACACACCAGAAATGTTTAATCACCTGAATTCTCTGGGAATGTGAGATAAAGCCCACAATTATAACAAATCTGTATTCATTGGTAATTAATTTTCTTAGCTACATCTCTACTAAATAACAATCCCATGTTTATTCTCAACTACTATGAAAGATATTGTTTATTCAAGTTAATAAAGTTGAAATTTCTATATTTTTTATTTTATTATCATACCATAAATGCAGGAGATGGGTTATAGTAAAACAGCAACAATTTACCCTACAATTATGCTGTACTTTATGTGATATAGGGCACACAGGGGCGGGGTTGGGGGTGGGATTCCTTGTGTAATCACTGGCTTTGTTTACTTCAGATAACCTGGAAAGGAAACTTAATGCCAGTGTCCACGAGACCCCTCCCCTGAGTTAGCATGCTCACTGAGAAGAGTGTGACTATAAGAAACCAGACATGCTTCCTTAAGAGTGGCTGATCAGTTTTCACCTGCTGGAAAAGATATCAGTCTCCGAGTGACCTAGTGTTCTGATCATCCAAAGTTGTGAGCACCGAGATAGCAGAAGAAAAGAAAACGAGCAAGCTCAGCTGTGTGCATAATCACCAGTCCACGTTCTTTTCACAAACACTCCAACAGAATTCTTCCTTCATTTTTTTCTAAAAATGACATCCATTTCTGACAGATAATAAGAGAATGCTCCTAACTTTGACCAAGTCAAAAAATAAAAATAAAGGAATATAAATACAGAACAAGTTTCTATTTACTTACAAGAATACATACTCATGATACTAAGCAAAAATGGCCAAGGATCTGAATTGCATATTGGGCTGATAAAATGTGATGTATTTGACAGAGCAGTTTTTTCCCATGACTCAATATGTTTGGTTTACTTTGGTTATAAATACCTTTCTCATGCAAGTCTTCTTCTTTTTCTAAGACATATATATGTAACCCTGACAAAATGATCAAGCTAAGCTGTTAATAAATTTATTTGATGGCTGTCCTTTGCCTCTTCTGCTCCTCCTAAATATATAAATTCCAATTGTAATAAAAGACTAATTTTCATTGCATTTTAGTGGGTGTGATTCGGCAATTTCTTATGCCTGTGTTTTATCTTGCTACAATGAGAGACTTCAGAAAAGATTTTAAGGAAGAGATGTAAGGAGGTGGGGTCAAGAAGAGAGGCCTAGAGGTGGAAAGATCAGCTTCCAGTGCGTAAAGTGCTTTGTGTTTTGTAGAGTCCTTCCAATTATTTCTAAGTATAAGCAACAGTGTTGTGTGAGTAAATCTCTTTCCTGAGAGCATCATAATTGAACTTTCCCAGATTTCCTGAGTACGTGGAAGCTGCTGCTAAATCAGAAAGGTTGAGCCTACGCCATTCTAACATGCTCACTCATCTCCAATGCCATGCTGGATTTATATTTTCGACACTAAGAAAAGAACCATGAATTTTTGTCTACTGCAGCACCGGAATTTACATTTGTTCTATAAAATGCACTGAAAGGACCAGCTTGCTCTTGGAGAATGGGAAATGTAATCTACCAACTCTCAATAAACTTGAGAAAATATATCTGGTTAAACCCATCTCAAATGAGATGCAGTCCTGACAATATGGTGGGCTCCAAAAGGCAGGCAGTAAAAGTAAATATACAGTATCTGACATTGGATTGTTTCGAGCTTAATTTCAGTAAAGTAATAATGTCAGGAAAACAAATGCTTGGCGATACACAGATTGATACCAATAGATAGGAACCCTGCAACGCCTTATGAAGACAATCATTTTGACTTGATATTATGTGTAAAGAATAAAGCAATATTCAATATGCCAAGTCCAGATTTGCAGTTATAAAAAACCACGATGGTGGTCAGGGAGAGAGATAGCATATGGCAAAATATATTCTTCTGTAAATAAAGTCAAATGGGATCACCTTGTTCTAAAATGTGTTCTGTGTGAATGCCTTCTATGGTTGCCCTGGTTAACAAGAAACTGGCCACACTCAGTGACACAGAGTTTTCAAACAGGAGGGTGAACAGGGAACATACAGATCACAGTCAAACCCAACAAAACCATCAAGTGGCCCTTCTGTCCTCCCCAGCAGAGATGCGTGGAATAATTAGAAAAGACAGTGGCTATCTTGAAAAACCCAAGCAAGAAAGCATCACTTTCATTTATTTTTTCTTTTAAATTGCCTTTCCAGTCAATAAATAATCATGCAATTGCATCCTACTTGCTAGAGAATATCCCTGGATACCACCTGGAACAGGTTTCATCTGTGGTCTTACACTCCTCTTCCAGAACCCAAGCGGCAGGTCGGCCTTTGGCTTTCATAGGAAGAAATTTCAAGTATGTTTCTGCTTTCACAAATAGTAAAATTTTGGTTTTGTTTTTCCTGTACTAAAAGGGGAAAGGAACCATTTCCAATTCTCCTTCCCCTATTGGAAAAGATATTTAGTTATAGATCAGGTTTATAGAGTTTGGTATAAAACAAATGTGCACAAAGAAATAGTTATTCCACTTCCCCCAAACATTCTCTCTGTCTCTGTCTCTCTCTGTCTCTCTCTCACACACATACACACACACACATACACACAATTCTCCAAAATATCTCTGGAAGCATTAACAAAATAGCTACTTGAACATAGACACTTAAGAATTGGGATACATATAAATGGCCCATAAATTATCCTTTATATTTTGGAAAATACTTTGCAACCTTAAGCCAATAGCTAATACTACAGTGTCTAAAATTTCTAAATTCTTTCATTTAAATATTACAGTCATTCCAAGTTCTACCATAAAATGAGCAAAAGAAAGAGTGTGTTTTTTACTTTCATCCCCAAATAATCATATTATTATTACTGAAAAATCAATATTGTTGCTATTAATAGTTACATCTGCAAGCCATTTGGGGGAAACGTTATGCTTTCTGTATTTGTACACTGTAGCCTGTCTCTTGCTTTCTCTTTAATCTTGTTTGAATGTACAGCTCACTCGTCCCTATTTTATTGACTCCATCACAGGCACACTGTCACTTTTTATAAAATGGTCACTGCAGCATCACATCAAGCAAATTTTTGCTTCTGCAGTCAGTAATTTAGTGCCTTTATGGAATTGCAATTTCAGGGCTCACTGCTTGTTTTTCTAAAATGTACTTTAGGAATTAGTTACTCCAGCCACAAATCAGTTGAATTTATACACAGTTGTAATACAGTTTATGGCCTCATGGTACATTGCTTCAAAAACAGCAGATGTGAAATTATGATAAATATAATGAGTGTTTTTTTGCCTGATCTAGTAGAGTAGAGAAGGATCTGGAGCGTGTTTACCTATCCCATACAGTCCATTTAATGTCTTAGTCAGGAGCCCTGACAATGGCTGATTAATGTCCTCATCTCCTTTATTAAAGATAAGAGTAGCACTGCAGTCAGGAGATAGAAAGCACACCATAAATCTTCGTAAAATGAGCAGTCAAATAATCACTCATCAGAAATAAAATCTACATACATTAACACTAACACTCAGCCTTCCTCACACACTCCCATAAAAAGAGAGGGGAGATGGCGGTCCCCAAGTTTTAATTTGAACCAGTTCTTTAGCTTGACTATCACCAACCCTGTAACCTGAATGCAAAAGCTGGCATTTAAAAGCACATGCGAAAGGAGCAGATGCCTCATCATTACATTAAGAGCATGAAGCAGGCAACAATTAAGCGATTCACTGGGAAGACATAATGCTGATCTATGCTAGCAATTAATCACAGAATACATTAGACAATGATGGGTGACCTACAAATTTTTGACAAAATAATTTTTCATCATGTTGGCGATTTCTTAGCCTAATATGCCTGCAAGGCACAGAGTCAAAACCTGTCATTTATTCCATCTCTCCTTGACAGGCGGCAACCTGTCTTCCAGACAAAATGAACATTATCTGTGCTCACTAGACATTTAGTGCAGGGCTTAGCTTATGACTAATGATAATCGACAGACAGAATGTTAGAGTCTGGAATAATGTTCTCTTTGTTAAAGAAATTTCTCGAGGTAGAATTTTTTTTCCCCAGAAAGATGTATATAGATAAAAACTGTTTTTTATCTGGCTGTTAATGCAACTCAAAGAACCAATATTTCCCTTCAACCAAAATAAACAGAATGATGGAACATTTTTTTTTATATTAACATCTCATTTGAATACTGACCCTTGCCCGACAACCCTTCCATGGTTAGGAACAGTGGTATAAAAGAGCTCCGAAGACAGAGCCTTAAACAAGAAAATATAGACAGACTGTCTTATGCTCCTGTGCTTTGGATTTTATTTTGAATCATGTGGAAATAACTTGGAAACATCCTGAGCATGTGTACTGCAAAATGTAAATAAAGAAAGGCTCTGTGGACCACTGAACTCCCTCCACTACTGTATCTCGACTGCCAATTGTCATTGAGTTCTTCAAAGCTGAGATGACCTAAACCAAATACTAGAGAAAGACCATTCTGAGAAGGCCAAATGCATGGAATTATAAGTTTATTAAGTGAATTTAAAATTCCACAAGCGAGTACTTTGTCTTATAATTAATGAAATTATTTTATGGGCTTTGGGTGAAGAGAAATGGATTTTTCTTTTAGTTATTTTTCTTCTGCATTCCATGTGCAAAATGCCATCGTAGAGGTAGATTTTTCTCTGGATTCAGGCACCACATTTCGATTAGCCTTAATGGGACTTGCACATGCACACTGATGGGCGAATGGACCCCTTAGGCTGGAAATTTAAGAGAACAAATGGCAAGGACATGGAAATAGTAAGGTCTAATTTAAATGATCCATAAGCCTGTGCAGTCCCTTCCCAGGGAAGCAAACAAATGTTATGCCTTATGATGTTTGCATAGTTTTGATAGCCCCGTAAATATATCTTCTAGACTCATTAGTTAAGGGGAAATCTCTTTATCTAGCAAAGCAGTCTTTGACCACACATGCTACAATCATTTTTTTTCTATATTGCATAATTTATTGTTGTATGGTAGCATCATGTAGGTGATTGCTTCTCTCACAGCACCCTGCTTCATACCTATTGCAACAGTTTGTATGTCATTTCTTTCGCATAGATAGATAAAGAAAAATGAAGGTTCTTGACCCCAAATTATGGGTGTTTTATTGTGGCTGTTTCAAAATCCTTGTGGACAAAATTTGTTGTTGCATGAAAGAAGAGATAAAAAAAGGAAAAAGGGGGAAGGAAGGAGAGAAAAAGGAAGGGAGAAAGAGAGAGGGGAGGGAGGGAGCGAAGGAGGGAGGGAGCGAGGAAGGAAGGAAGGAAGGAAGCAAGGAAGAGAAAGAAAATGAACCACAGATTAAACAGCAAAGGAAAATGGTCACCCCTTATCCCCCATTCCTGAGACTCAGCATCTCACCATATTTAAATTACTTTCTTGGTACCTCTCAGCAAGAACTGAAAGCAGCAACACATCTGGAATGCCTCCCAACAATCACCTGCTAGCCACCATTTTAGAGCTTTTCTTGTCACGGTAAAGCCATGTGTGTGTTCACTGTTTGCTCCTCTATATTGGAAACCTTCAAAAATTCCTTTGTGTTATTAAGAACTGAGTTTTAAGCTCAACAAATCTGTGAATGAGAGAAAAGGACCTAGGCCAACAAATGGCCACTTGGTACGGATCATCTATTAAGTGTCACAAAAGAGTAAACTAAATTTATTAAATAAGTAGATAAATTATGGATCAGGAAATGCTGAATCTGTACACTTAAAGAGACCTGAGTTGGTTCCCAGCATCCATATCAGGCAGATTACACCATCTGCAGCTTCAGCTCCAGGGCTCCAATACCCTCTTCTGGACTCAATACATACATGCATTCACACATTCACAGACTTACACATAAACACACAAGGATACATTTAAAAAAAATGCAAAAACAATCCTTTCATTTAAAAATGAGGCAATTGGTATATTAAAAATTCAAAGTATGCAATCTATGTTGGAGCTGAAAAACCAGTTATGTGTCTGCTACTTCTAAGTCTGGAAATAAGTTGCTTCATTAGCTCAGTACCTTGCAGCTTCTATTTCATATCTAGCTCATATTTCCTTGTTTCCCTCTCATTCTCATCTCCTTTCTCTATAGTTTCAGCCAACAGACTCATAATAGACTGCTTCTCAAATGAGGAATGTAACTCACATGAGAGAGCATCTATCTAGCTCAAACTACACACACAGACTCTTCCTCAATTATAAAATAGAAATGCGTACAAACCAAGAAGGGTGTGTCATCTCATGGGACAAGTAGTTGACACTGGTGTGGCATGGTGTGTGTGTGTGTGTGTGTGTGTGTGTGTGTGTGTGTGTGTACATACTTGGCTACGAATGTGTAGAGGACAGAGGTCAACGTTTGGTGTCTTCTATTATTCTCTATCTCAGGTTTTGAGATGGCCTCTCCATAAACTGGAAGTCATTGTTTTGCTGGATTGACTGGCCAGCAAACTTTTAGATTTTCTTATATCTTCTTCGGCAACTCAGCAGTAGAATCACAGGCTTAGCACCACATGTGACTTTGTATGTAGGTGCTGGGAATCTGAAATGTGTCCCTCGCTTGCCCAGGAATCAGCTTATCCACTGGGTCATCCCTCTAGCCTCATTATTTTGACTAACATGTGTCACCTGAGTGATATTTATCAGAGGAACCATCTTCTTCTGAAGAATCAGGCCTTCCAACAAACTGCATTCATCATCATAAAGCACATCAACTGAAGTTCAGTTCTTTGATGCAAAATCATAAGACTTTTTTATATATCACCATTTTGACAACTAGAACATCTTTACCATGCTCACATTCCTCTAGTCCTGGAATAATGATGATCATAAGAATTTTCCTCAGCTTCTTACCTGTGCTCATTCCTGACAGTGCTTTGTAATATTTTACAGAAGAATAAACACAAGGAGAATTATATTGACCTCCGCAACAACATACAGAACAGTGAACATTGAAAGTAAAGGCCTCTGGTATAGAAAGAGTACCCCAAAGTCCATGGTAACAGTCACTGTCTTCAGCTGTGTGTCAAGACATCTTTGAAGAACTGATTCATGCAAATAGCTGTAATTAATATTGTGCAATGATTGTATGGAATAGAGTAGATCTAAATTACTGGTGACCCACTCACTCAGTATGATTGAGCTTCAGAGAAGCCCAAATTCACTTAATTCATTTCTTTTTTAAAAAAGAGAAAAGAGAAGAAAAAGAGGAAGCATAGCTCATTTCCTCATTGATCTAGTAAATATTTACTGAGTTTCCACCATGTGCTAATCATGTCACGGGTGCTAGAGAATAGCTGAGGGTGAAAGAGATGACGACGGCCCTGTCTTTACAGAGTTCGCAGAGCCTGTTTGCAAAGGCTTTTAAGCTGATGGGTGACGTTCAAGAGAACACTGTTATGGTTTGAATGTGAAATGCCACTCACAGGCTCATGTGTTAAAGGATTGACCCCCGTTGGTGACCTGTTTTAGAAATTGGTAAAGATTGCCTGTTTCACACACCATCCATGAGGCAGACTCTTAATATCTCACAGCCTATGTGCTTGCTTCATATTGACAAATTAGACCAAAGACATTGCAAACATGAATATTTTATTAACCCTGTTTCTCCTGTTTTTGCCTTGTTCTGGAGGTGAACAAAGCAACTCAAGTTAAAATTTTGGGAATCATCTTTAATTTCTTCATTCTTTTAACCACCAGTTTCCAGGTTTTCTTCTAGCATTGGCTGCATGTGTTTTCCAATAACCGTCATGTCTGCCTTTCCATCATGGTGCAAACCTCAGCCTCAGACAAAGACAATGACAACCTAACCAGTTAATTTCTTCCATTTTTCCCTTTGCTGATCCATTCTTCCTGCATCGTCAGAGAATAGCTATAACATGTCATTCTCCTGCTTCAAACAGTCCAATGGCTTTCTATTGGGATACAATTTAGATTTCCTACCCAGACCTACATAATCACCCCTGTACATCTCTGTCACCCCACTTCTCATGAGCACTTTCCCACGATGCTTGGGTCACAGTGAATTTTATTCTTAACTCTAAACCATCCCTATGGCACTTCTCTCCTGAAATCATTCAGTGATATTCCCAGGTAGACTGCTTAGTGAGCCACATTTTTCAGACACTTGACAAATAGCTGACAAAACAGTTTGAGGGGAGGAAAGATTTATTTTAACTCATGGTTTCAGAGATTTAATTTCAGGGTCTGAATTGTTGACTCATAGAGAAAAAACTACAAAGCCAGTATAAACAAGGATGACAAAGAGATGCCTGATGTTTTATAATTTATGTTATGTAACATGGTAGACTCTGTTTTAACATTAAAAATAGTAGAAATACCTTTAGTAATACTACAAATAACATTTATGTTGTCTCAGTTGATTGTCTCTACATACAAACTTGCCTATTTCAAAATGGTATGGATTTTTATGTTCATTTTCATGATTTTTTTTTACCTATGCTCAATAAAAATCTGGATGAAGGTTCTAAAAACTTTATACCAGATTGTACATGCAGTATTCTTCTGGACCTCCAGCTAGTAACTGAGCATGGAGAAGTCATCCCAGCTGGGAATAAAATAATTGTGATTTTCATATAGTTTATAGATTTGGGTGACTACAATTTCTACATTATATTCTTTCCTATGTGTTTCCTTATCCCAGCTCACCTACAGAACTTGAATAGTAAATGATTGTGTTTTATAAATTCCTTGCATTTAGTCTTGGCTAGAGCCTCAATATATATATAAAGCCTTAATTGTTGAAGAGCTAAGTGTCTTAATTAATTTTCTTAAAAAAAATTTTTTTTAAACCATCCTGAGTGAAATAACACAGAACTAGAAAGAAAAACATGGTATATACTCACTCATAAGTGAATATTAGACATACAGTGAAGGCTACAATTTAAACGCCAGAGAAGCTAGATAACAAGAAACACCCAAAGAGAGACATCCATGGACCCTCTAGAAAGGGGAAATAGATAAGATCTCCTGAGTAAATTAGAAGTATGGGGGAAAAGGTAAGAGGAAGTAGTATCAGTGACTCAGTTTCCCATAAGGTAAGAAAAGACCATAAGGGAATGGGATGATTGAGTTAGGAGAGGGACAGAGAGGATAAGGAAAGGGATACCTTGATAGAGGGAGCCATATTGGGGTTATAGAGAAACCTGGTGCTCGGGAAATTCCCAGGAATCCACAAGGATGACCCTAGCTAAGACTCCAAGCAGTAGTGGAGAGGGTGCCTGAACTAGCCCTCCCCTATAATCAAATTGATGACCACCCTAATTGTCATCATAGGACCTTCAACCAGAGACTGATAGAAGCAGATGACCAAGATCCACAGCTAAACTCTGGACTCAGCTCCCAATCCAGTTGAAGAAAGAAGGGAGGGATTATATGAGCAAAGGGTTAAGTTCATGATGAGGAGACCCAAAGAGACAACTGACCTGAGCTACTGGGAGCTCACTGACTCTGGATTGACAGCTGAAGACCCTGCATGGGAGTGAAATGGCCCTCTGAATATGAACGACATTTGTGTGGCTTGAGTAGTTTGTGGGGCCTCTGGCAATTGGACCAGGATTTATTAGTTATTCCTAGTGCATGAACTGTCTTTTTGTTTCTTTGTTTTGTTTTTGAGCCCATTCCCTATAGAGGGATGTCTTACTCAGCCTTGATTAAGGCAGATGGGCTTGGTCCTGTACAATACTAGACTGTATTGACTTCCCATAGGAGGCCTTATTCTGTCTGAGGAGTGGATTGGGGTGAGGGTAGGGAGGGGGAAGCTGAGGAGTGAGTGGGAGAAAGAGAGAGAGGGGAAACTGTGGGTGATGAGACATCTCAGTGGTAGAGCCCTTGCCTGGTGTTGTTGAGCCCTGGATTTGATCTACAGCACCATATTCAATTAATAGACTGCCATTTAATCTTTCAAATTAAAATTAGTTTTACATTTTATTTGTAAAGATAAGAAAAGCATTTTCCTTATGTAGTTGCTTGATACACAGTCCACATACTCCAATATATTTTACATCTGCTTTTCTATTATTCTTACTCTGAAATTTATGTTTACAGTACCATGTCAAGCAAAGGCTTGGAATAATTTTTTTTTGATCATTTTAAAGACATTTTCCCAGGGTTAAAGTAGTCATCTTCAATTACACACAGCCTGTGACCTCATCCTGTGTTGATTTCATGTTACTTATATCAGAACAACTTTACCCCAGGTGTCCCACAGGCTCACTAGACATGACAAGAACACATTACTATTATCACTTGATATTTGGTTCTTATGGAGAAAACAAGCAAACAGCTCTCCTGTTTAGGGGGAGATGCAATCTTTAAGCCATACTCTGCTTATGTGCATCAATATTTGTAGAGGTAGGCATCTCACAGTGCCACCCATGTAGTTATTTGCTGATCCTTTCCCCTTGTCCATCAATCTTTTTTCAATCCTGGGTTCACAGCTAGAATGGTGTAGCAGAGTATATTGCATCTCTATGATAATTTAATTTAACTGCAGCCAGCTATGGTCTAGATTGTTCCCCTTAGCCAGCCAGGGTTGACTGCAGGCAGTGCTAGGGCCTAGGCTGTTGTCAGCAATAATTACTGACTAATAAGACTATGAAAGAATATGACATTCTATATAAATATCTAGCAAAAAAAGCCAAAATATACATAAAGATACATATAGGCATATTTTAAGAAAACCACACATTTCTTTGTCAAAAGAGCTCATAATTGATTAGCTGATCAATTCTCTAACCCCCTTTGCATCTTTATGTAATTCTGCATGCTATATGCTTGCTCCAAACATAATTCTTTAATGGGCTTATATGTATTTTTTAAAAAACCTGAAAATAAAGTAAATGACTGAAAATGTATACAGTAACCAAACAGAAAGAGAAAATGCATAATTTCCTCTTTCTAATCGGAAAAATTAATTTAAGTTCAAAAGTCAAAGAATAAAATAAGTACCTCTACCCTCTAATTGCTACATTTGAAGGTATTTTTAAGAATACACACATTTCAGCAAGAGGAAGGAGTCTGAGTGATGCCCTATGATCGGGAATGAAGATGCTCATGCCACAGAACACTCACAGTTGTGGGCTGGATGTCCCAGCCCTTGTGTCTGTAAAGTAGGGGTCAAAAAGAGGATGAAAGCTCTCCCAACTCCAACATTGCACAAACATTCTTGCCTCCCTCATTTGTTAAGCTAACTTTGTAGGAAAGTAATTACTGAAGAATTGCTGAGGAAAAGAAACTATATGGTTAAGTTAAAAAAATCGAGTAGTTATGGAAACAAGTTTATTTTCAGATGAATTTGCATTAGATCTGAAATAATGATGGAAACTTCCTCCCAGTGATACTGATGAACAATAAATGCCTCTTGGAAGATGGGGAATACTTAGTTCGTAATTCAGGGTGAACACAAAAACTACAAAAATGTTAACACAAGCTGATGGGAGAAGTGGAAGAATGAGATTAGTCCTGAGGTTACTATGACCATTCAAAAGAAAAGGGCATACACAGAAATTGTTATCTTGATGTGAAAATTATCTCACACCTTGTGTAAGAATTATCTCACACCATTGTCTCAAGGAAAGAAAGAAAAAAATCAGAAACTTTTATGGCAGTTCATTCAGTAGCTTGCTCTCCAAGAGTCTCAGAATCTAACCTGGGGATGGCAGCTTGAGTGAGGGTGTGGCCATGTTCTCCCAAATACTCAGTGTCCATCCCGGTGTGGTGATTGCCATCAAGTTAACAACCCATGCTCTCATCATTGCAATGTTAATGTGAAGTGTTCTTTTATAACTCTGGTCTTTCATTCCTTGTCTGTTCTATGGAAAGGCTTTAATAGCAAAGAGCCTTCTGGAAGAAAATGCTCAAATAATGTCATCATGACTCAGGTGATATTTTTACACATACTTTCTTGAGCTGTATCAAATAAGTCAACACCACCTTGTATGTTGTATATTAATTTACTGAGTATCCAACTTATTTCCCCAGTTAATTTACAAATTCATCAATAATAAAATCTTTATCAATTATAAAGTCTTTGTCTAATACATAAGCTATTGCTTTTTTCAAAATACATGGTCCAATGAAAAAGTAAAATTTGTTTATGTATATGGGAAAATATATACATGTAATAAAAATGTTACTTGTCCATTTACTAATTCCACAAACTCTATCAAGAACAATTTACTGTTTTCCTGGTTGGATGGATGGGTGGTTGATTAGTTGGTCCACTGGTTGATTTCTTTTGAGTGAGGGATCAAACCCACAGTCTAGAGCTTATATCTTCAAGCACTATACTATTGAGTTACATCATTTCCTCTTAATGTGGAGAAGGACGATGATAACAATGCTTACCTAGTCTAGAAGTAATGATTGTAATGGGCTAAATGAGAAAGGCTGATGATTAATGGGCTATTGAGTTACATCATTTGGCCTAAATGAGAAATTACCGATGATATGGTGGTTTGGATAAGAGCAGCTCCCATAGGCCCATGTTTTTGACTATTTGGTCCCCAGTTGGTGGAACTGTTTGGGAAGACTAAGGAAATGCAGCCTCGTTGGAGGAAATGTGCTGGTGGAGTGAGATTTGAGGTGTCAAAAGCCTATGTCAGGCCCAGTCTCTTTCTCTCTACTTGCTGCTTATGGATAGAAGTATTTGCTCTCAGCTACTGCCCCAGCACCATCTCTGCCTGCCTCGTGTCATGCTCCCCACCATGATGGCCATGGACTAACCTTCTGAACGATAAGTCTCAAATTAAATGTTTTCTTTTACAAGTTTCCTTGGACATGGTGTTCTGTCACTGAATAGAAAAGTAATTAAGACATATGGCAATATTTTTTAAAGTAAAGAGGTAAGATAAGAATGAAGATCACTGGGATACAGTTAACAAGTAAATCATAGAGGAAAAATTGAGGAAGTAAATGTGTAAGAATATAAATGCACTCTGCCCATAGAAAATACTTCATTGTCCTGAATGCCTAGGACTAAGAACCACCTCAAAAAGCCACCCTTTTCATAATATTTTGTCTCCATGATTCAGTTCTGAAAATCTCCATCTATTCATGAGCACATCTTCATCTAAAACATAAGCATGTAATACATGTGTTTTTTTTAATCAAGAGTCCTTAGCCAGAGCCCAAGAAAAGAGCCCACATTCATTACCTATTCACATAGACTCACAAAAACCCAGACAGTGAACTCTCTAGGGAACTATTGTAGGTTTTGCTAAGGAGTTTGATCTTGTATTCTAATTTTCTAATGCTGTCATAAAACATGACAAACGCAATTTATGAAAGAAAGTGTTTAACTGGGCTATGGTTTCAAAGTGTTTGAGTCCATGATGGCAGAGCAAAGGCAAGGTAGCAGGCACAGCTGAGGCTCACTTCTTTATCTTCAAGTGCAAACCAAAGAGACAGCACACTGAACATGTCAGGAAGCTTCTGAAACCTCAAATCCCACCCCCATGACACACCCCTTCCAACAAGGCCACCCCACCTAATCCTTCCTATTCCACCAAGTGACTGTGGATCAAGCACTCAAAAACATGAATGAATGGGGGCCTTTCTCATTTAGCCCATTACAATCATTACCTCTAGACTAGGTACGTGTAATTCTTTGTCCAGGAGACCCTAACAACATCGTTAATGTTTAAAGGGATATAAATGCAGTAACAATAAATGTCAGTCATTATCTCTTATTTCTGTCATGGTCTTCAGAGAATTAAAGAAATGATTAACTAAAATTGTTAATTTTCATGTATGTTTGATCCTTTATTGTTTTTTGAAAGCAGTTATGTGAATCAAACCTTGGAAATACACACTGATTCTATTCTGCAGTTGTTAGGTGTATATAGAAAACCATTTCCTGATACTCATATGCCAGTATACACAGATGACTGATAAATCATCAGATGCATTTTAACATACTGAACATACACAGATTGTAAAATGTTAATAACTATGCACTTTAATGTAAGATGTATGTTACAGAATTCTGTGTCAAATATCAGGCTTTGTTTTTTCTAGAGATCTTCTATTTAGAAAACATTGGTCTTGTGTATTTGTTGTTTTTCTATAAATAAAGGAATTCTGTGTTATGACAGTAAGGGAATACACTTTTCTTCTTAGCAATGGCATCATGGTTGGTGGTATAGTGTATCTTATCAAGCACTGAGATGAGTTGTAATAATAGTCATAATCTATCTATAAAGATGCTACTCTTTAACAAAGGGGTACAGCCATGATTTGAGCAAAATGAGTATAGGTAAAGACTTCCTGTTTCCTATAAATAATGGAGCAGGTTGGACCCTAATCTGCCACAGGGAGAGAGATTCAAAGTCACAGATTTCTTCATCAGAATGCTTCCCATAGCAGATAACAGAAAAAACCTCTTCTGAGTGAGAAAGGCAGTCTCTTTTAACACTAAGAATTACAACATAGAGTTTTACAACATTTGTTCATTAATAGTTCTTCTTTATTCTGAAACTCATGCTCACATAAGAGCTAGGACTGATAGACAGAAATTTAAAACCAAATACTAGCTCAGAAGAAAAACTACTACCCTAGAAATATGATTTTAGGTTTAGGGTCCACAACTGCCTCAAAGTAAAAAAAAAATAATTAAATAGATAAATGTCTGTCACACTGATTTTTCTCTGAACATAAATTTTACTTTAAAAAAATCAAGATAAGAATATGAGACATGTAGACCTCCCACTAATGATTGCTTTACAAGTACTCAGAGAAATGTTTTGAGACATTTATCTGGTCTTGAGACCCAGTCTGGTCTGTGGAGACAAGATGAAACGTACCTCTGAGCTGTGGTCATTTTACCTCTGGGTACAACAGGGATTATGCCAATTTGAAGCAAAACACCTCAGAAGTTCCAAAGAAAATGATGTTCTTTGCATAGTAACAGAAAAAGAACAGTTGTCTAGATTGTTTTAGTTAAAAAACCTGGCAGGGAAAAAAAATCTTTGTTTTAATTCTTTATATTTGTGTTTTTATTTTATTTTATTTCATTTTAGAGAAAGAAAATTGGGGAAAAAGTAAAATCACCTTTTTGGAGGGCTGACCTCTGTTTTACATAATGTGTAGCTAATAATCTTATATCCTAAAACATGTAAATATATGCAGATCTGAGCAGAAGCCCTCAGAAGGGAAATGGTTTAGCGTGACAGCAGCGACTATGGAGAAATGTTGGGGTTCTTGAACCATGGAATTTAACATGAATTATTACCAAGGTCTTGCTGTGACCTATACCTAATATCCTGAAAACTTGTTGGCTTAAGTAGAAGTCTGGGATTGTAAATATTTCTTATTTATTTGACCCTGAAGATATAGGAATGGGTAAGACAACTGCTGGTTCAGCCCAGTAGCTGGTATGGCTCTGGTTTCAGGCCAAGGACAATGCTTTAAGGTGGCTTAGCTGTGTTCTGGACAAAGGGGACAAAAGCCTATGTCTGTTACAAAATAACTCTATGTTTGGAAGATTAACTAATTTGTAAGTATTCTATACAATAGCTGTAACAAAAACAAAATGTATTCCACTTTTTTCCAAGCATACGTTTTTGCTGTTATTGCTAAATCTCAGTGAAAAGAGAAACAGAATGTGATTGCAGTTTGAAGAAAGAGTTGGTCTGTTCTTTGAATGTCAACCTGACAAATGAGATGCGCCCACTGGTGTAATAGTGGTATATCTGTTATGGCAGTAACCAACTGTTTTTTTTTAATTTGAGGTTAGCTCCACAACAGAGGATTCATTCCTGGTATTGTGAAGCTAGTCAAAACCCCATGGCTAGGGAGGTCTAGGTCTTAGGAAAATATCTGCAATTTTTGTATAGCTAAATTGACATGGCTCCAAACTCCCTTCTAAATATTTATGCTTACACTTATAGACAAGAGCTACTCTCAGCCTAATCAGAGAAATTCCTTTCCACAATGAATAGCAATGAATGCAAAGATTCATGGCTGCTCTAGGTCATACGAATAACTGATTGTTGAGTGGGTAGGCTTAAGCAGGAAATCTATATCACTCTTGTAGTCAGAAGTTTCTCTGTATTCTATAGCTAATCAGTCCTAAATAAACACACAGATGTTTATGTTAAATACAAGATGTTTAGCCTATGGCTCAAGTGTATTACTTGCTAACTCTTATACTTTAAGTTAAGCCATATTTCTATTTAGGTTTAGCCATGTGGCTTTGCACCTTTTTGCAGCATTCTCATCGTCTTCCTCTGAGTCTTGCTGTCATCTCCTCTCTGTTCTTCCACTTCCTAGAATTCTTCTCATCTGGTTTCCCCACCTCTACTTCCTGTCCAGCTACTTAACAATAAGCATTTTATTAAACCAATATTTATAGTGACAAATACTGACAGTGTACAGGAGCATAGTTCCACAGCACACTCTCTTTGAGCTTATGGAACATTTCAGCTGTGGAAATGGAAAGAAATCTAATTAGCCAGAAGATAACAAAGGAGGCTGTGAAATGTTATCTTCTAACACAGCCATTGCAGTTATTCTACAGTAGCTGAGGCTGTCTCCAATGGACCTGCACCAGATTCTGCTTGTCACTAGTCAAATTATGGGTCAAGAAGGTCTCATGTGCCCCTATCCTTTCTTGCTGACTATTCTGTTTCTGGCAGATTCTCTGGTAAGGGTAGTTATTGAGTACTCACGGTTGAGCCTACCAGGTTGTAACAACAGCTTCAAGTCTACAGTCATAGAGTTGGTCCTGCTAAAAATCAATGATTACAAAACAAAGTAAAACGATATGGATATAATAAGGGGACTGGTAGGGAAAGGAAGCTACAAGGTTAGGAGGAAGATAGTGTAAAATTAAAACAGTGGCTTTGAAAAAAAACAACAATGCATTTCTTCAAACATGAATCAGAATACATGAATGAAAATGGGATGGCCTATCTGTAGTAAGACTGAGAAATGAGCATGATATATTCCCAAACCACCTGATTTCTCAACTAAAGATTGTGATGCCATTGAAGAACTAGAGTGATTCATTGCAAACATCATCTCTGAAGGTTAAGAATTACAGGTGAAGACCCAGATTCCAATGCTGCTCAAAGTGTGAGAGCAGAACTCAACTGTCCATTCCCTCAGACTTCTCCATGTTTGGGCCCCACATTTACTATTGTAAAAATGCTGTTTCTGAGGCTCCTCAAATAGTCACTATTTGTTGTTGCTTTGTGAGCCAGTTATGAGTGAAGTGAGACAGAGAAAGCCTGCCAGCTTCTCACTGTATTTTCTTCTGTTGAGGAAGAAAACATGGAGAAGCCAAATTGTGCCCTCCACTTCAGTCCAAGCATACATGAGTCATGGTTGAAATTGGACCCTACCTTTAATTTTGCTTGTGTACATTCAGTGTAAAACATGTGTCTCACAAATGAATTCTTTCAGAGTACAAAACCTTGAGAAGCTGTGATTGATGGAAAATTCCAAGAAACCCAATTAACACCCATGAGGAAGTCATCAAATGTGAAAACCTTATGTGAATTAACTGCCATTCTGAATGTTATGGTGAGATGAATAATGGGCATCCAGGGTTTTATTAATGAGTATCTAATGGGAAAGATGGAACTAGAACCAACAAGCTTAATCCCCAATAATGTGTAAAACAAGCCTGAGCCAAAGCCAAGAAGAGATCTGTAGGCGCCAAGGCAGATGACCTACAATAAGAAGCATCTTAACTCATAGGTGTGTTCCTACAAAGACACATACCAGCCAGCCCAAGGTGCATTCATAGCACAGGGTCCTCAGCTTTATAAAAGTGTTGCTATTACTCTATTGTCTTGAACTAACACAAGATTATCTTATGCACATGATGTTCAAATTGTCGCCAATCAATGATAGCTTCCTGTAGTTAGTAAGGTCACCAGAAAAAAAGAGGAAATGCTTCAAGTGATAGATTTACAAATATTACCAAAGTTCTGACAAATGTTGCCATGATTGGATATACTTTTTATAAAGGCTTTTTATTAACAATACTTCCTCCAGGTGGTGGGGATGTCTTTAATCCCTGCACTCAGGAGGCAGAGGTAGGTGAATCTCTAGTTTTGAGGCCAACCTGGACTACATAGTGAGTTCCAGGACAGCCAGCCCTTCACAGAAAAATTGTGTCTCAAGAAGAAGAAGAAAAAGAAGAAGGAGGAGAAAGGAGGAAGAGGAAAGAAGAAGGGAATTGGGCTTATTTGTGGCCAGAATGACTGGCTGCCTCTCAAAGGATAGCTAAAACAACCCAAGATACCTCAAGAATTTCCTGTTCCTGTCTGAAATGCCACCATTAAATTTTGTTCCCTAGTCAGAACCCCTCTTTTTGAAAAGTAGTTATCTTCAGGAATAACAACAGTTACCACACTGTAAGTTCATAGTAAATATTCCCATGAAGGTTTTGGTCTCCTGCTGACAGATAGCTGTTATAGAGAAATCAGCAGAAAGGCTCTGATCCAGCCCTGTTGTTCAATGAGAGCCCACATGGGTTTGGATTCCTAGATCACCACAACATAGTGCTAACAGATTTCATTAAGGGAATTGTTTTAACACAACTGAGTCCTGGGAATGGCTCAAAAGTGCCATGCTCTTTTGTGTATCCAATCTGCTCAACTTTTTCTCTCCTCATGAAAATGTCTAGCTCACTCTGATTGCCCCACAAGTGCCCTGGATGAAAATATTTCAAGGCAATGCGTGGGCCTTTGTTCTTTTATTACCATTGCAACAGCCAGAACATTATTTGTGCTTAACAACTTTTCAAATGAAACTTAGAGAAGACATTAATGAGATGGCTGAAAGCAACACAAGTTATCTTTTGTCTTGGGTCTCCCTATAAAATGGAATTATTGTCCCAGCAGATCCATGACAGTAAGATGAAAATGTATTTGACAAGAAAAAATATCAATAATAAATATGATCATATGTTAAAATTACATACATAAAATTTAAATGTGAGCCCAGAGATTGTGGGTCATGTCTTTAACCCCAGCACTCATGAGGTAGAGTTGGTGGATCTCTGGCTTGCAAGTTCTAGGACACCAAATCTACACAGAGAAACCACTGTCTCAGAAAAAAAAAGTTTTAAATCTACAAATCTACATCTATGATTAAAATTATTCTAATTTTTAAGAACCCACTAAAAACCAAGCAACCATTGGTGCCACTGTGCTTAGAGAACATGACATTACTAAATAATTTTTTAATTTAGAAGCTCATTAACATAATTTTTAAGTCATATAGACACTCTGTAGAGAAAAAAATAAAATTATTATTCACATTTTACTAGCCAAAAATTATCCCACATTTTAACTTTTCTATTTGAGAATTACATTTGCCCATTTTTTTTTCTAGACACTTTGGGTGCCTTTTAAGTCTACATGTGTTCCTGTTCATAAAGTTTTTATATTTTCTGAAAGTGGTAAAACACATTCCAAACAATTCAGAGATGCAAAGCTTCGATAAGGTTGAAGTCTGAATCTGCAGCGACATACGCTGTCCCTCGAAGGGGGTCTCTGTGTGACACGTGGTCAGTGGAGAGCCTCCAGTCATACTTTCTTCAGCTCACGGTGCCAGCAGCTTCTTAGACAGTAATCAAAAGTCTGGTGTGTGGGCACAGGACAGTGCATTCATTTTTTTTTCCAAGGAATTAAAAGTTTGCAGCTTACACATGGAGCCTATGGTGTGTGCCAACAGGGTGGAGAGGAAAGTACAGAAAAGGGCAGTGTGGAGCCCGGAATTCTAGAGATGAGAAGTCTCCCAGAGTGAACCAAGGCACAGGTAAGAAATTATTTAATTCATCTTTTTATTAAGTAAACTTCTAAGAAATTGAGAGACTTTTGTATTTGAAAAAAGTAAGAAATTACTTGTTGCTTGTCTGTCTAAAGAAAGAAAGGAAGGAAGGAACTAAAAGGAAAGAGAAAAGGAAGACAAAGTTAGGCAATCCAATAGACTCTAGGTTGATATTTGTGCCTTTATAAACCATGGAACTTTCTGGCACGAGTTGCTTTCTGAGACAGGTTTATAGAAGGTGATTATACAATATGAACCAAAGCCGTCAAACTCTTCAGAAATCTTTCAGTAATGCTACTTCATGGAACATATTTTAACAAAATCAGTAACTGAGTATATTTAAAATTCTATGCAGGTGTGTTATTTAATATTTTATTATTATAAATTTAACTAAGTTATGATAAAAAATAATGAGTAAAGCCAATAATAGTATTCTATAAAGATGCAGATATGTGCTTACTAACATGGAAAATGTTGGTAGCAAATTATGAAGCAATATACATATATATAATTCCTATATGTGTATGTACATATTTCCTAACCCAATATTAAAATATACTTCTGAGTGTTTTGCTAAGCATGTTTCCTTATGTATGTATTTGTTACTATCTACCCAAAATGGGGCTATAAAGAATGTGTGTTTTCATCAGTGAAATTTGTAATTCAGTTGTTTATGTGATATTTCACAATCTTATTTTTTAAGGGTAGGAGTGATACAAATAATAAATACAAGTAAACAATAGCAGTTTCAGGCACAGCTTATAATAGACCTAAGGATACCTTAGGATAGCTTAGCATTCATTCCTAATACCCCATATTTAATTTATCATTTTCAAAAAATTAACATAAGTATAATAAGTACTATACCACTATCTGATACTGAGCAGGGCATGATTGTGCACATCCATAATTCAAGAGCTCTGGAGGAAGAGACAGAAGAATCACCACAAGTTCAAGGCTAACCTGGGGGTTCTGGGACAAGCAGGGCTGCATAAACAGACAAACAAACAAACAAAACATGGGGGGGGGTGGAGAACTTTCTCAGTCTTTAAATATACTGGCTGTGTTCCAGAGAACCTGGGTTTGATTTCCAGCACCCCAGCTCACAACTGACGGTAACTGAGTTCCAGAAGATCTAATAGCCTTTTCTGACCTCAGCAAGCACCATGTACACACATGGTGTACAGAAATGCATGTAATCCAAAAACCATACACATAAAATTTAAAAATCAAAACATCAATAAGATCAATCACAGATGTTAAAACTGCAAAATTTTTTATATTGATAAAACTTTTTACTGGTTCCATTTCATTCAAAACTAAAAAAAATGCATAATTTAAAGGGCCAAAAATAATTTAGCTACAAAAGTTTTCAGTCCTCAGAGTACTTCTTTCAGACTTGTATTTCTTTGCTGTATCTTCTGGGACGTGAGTATAGATTGTTCCTCAACTTGGGAATACACAACCCGAAACTAATATGTAAAACAAATTGTTCAGTCATCTCATCGTTAACAACCAAGAAGAATTATTGGTATTATAAATAATATTCAATTGAAATTTTAGAACAGATATGGTTCTGCCTAAGTAGTTTATTGGAAAATCATTTGTTTCACATCAGCTTTGGCATCCAGTATTCAATGTGAATTATGTGGTTATGGCCCTGTTTATTATACTCCTTTTTGTTCCGCTGTGTATATATGTATCTTGGGCTCTAAAAAGGTAATTTGTGCCCTCAAAATGTATTATGTAACAAACTGTGATTCATGCAAATCACTTTGATTTGTTTTCCAAAAATGTAACCTGCTCCAATTAATCAGATGCTATTCATTTTGCCTGTTTCAATTGCACTCAGAACAAAAGCTCCAGTGGGTTATCACTTACATGGGGGGTTGGCTTCCAGAGGGTATGAACAGCACAACAATCAGACGTTATACCAAGCATACAATTACAGTGTGTGTCCCACAAACTCCAGTAAATAACGTGTCCCATTATGCTGGACTCCCACCTTCAGAAGGTCTCACCACCAGAGCCACCTACCTGCTGTAATCACAGCATTCTGTAGTGCGTGGGTGCACAGCTTTCAACCCGCTGGGACCTCGTCCACGATTCCCAATGGGAAGCAGAAATCAGCCAGGCAGATTGCTATATCTATGTTCTGCAGCCTGCCCGTCACAACAAATGAGTGGCTGGAAATACTATGCTTCTAGGCCTGGACTTGGTTCAGAAAAGAAAGCACGTAAAAGCATAATGTCATTATCCATTGTGCTTGGAAATTGATGGTGCACAATATTTTCATGCAGCTTTTTTTTCCCACTCAAAATTTAAAAATGGACATAGCAAAACCTTATGAGATGCTCTAAGCCAAGGGAAGAAAATGTTCTTTTTTATAGAAGTTTTAATTACGGACAACATAAAGTATAATTACCACTTGGGCTTTTACTTAACTGTCTCTTTGTTTCAACCCTATGCATAGTATGAACCAGTAATAATGAAGTGGAATTAGCATTTTATATGAAGTTTGTTATTTATTTTCTTTACAATAGCAGGATATTTAGTGTCATCTAAAATAGAGGGCATTATTAAATCAAAGTACTTTTCTATGCCAGCTATTTATAAATCACATACGAATAGTTCTAAAATACAGGGTATGGAAATGACTAATTGTGGTGGGTAGGTACTCATTATGGGCAAAACTGCCCACAAATGGAAGCTGTGTATGGTGGAATTCTGCTATTACTGTTTACCATAGCCAAGTTACTTGGGTGATGATGAGAAATTTTATTTTGGGATATTTCTTCTGGGGCCAACTACCATAGAAAAAAGTCACCCCATAAGGTGTTAGACAAATTTCCACCTCAGAAGAATATTTGATTTGAACTTGGTTGTAGGAAGTCTCAGGAGAGTCAACGGACAGATGCCAATTGTATGTTGGGTGACCCCATGTTTACATGTTTGATCATCAATAAAGCAAACCTCAGTTCCATCAAGTTCAAGCCCAACGATACTGGGGAACATCCTGAAGCACATAATCTGATCATTGCATTATTGGGGTTTTGTGAAAGACCCTTCTAGTATTTTCCATAGAGTGGTATTAGTTTACACATCCACTGATGGCTCTTGAGATTCCCTTTCCCCTCACATCCTTGCTAATACTTGTTACTTTTCCTTCTAAACACATGTTCTGTTTTGTTTTTTGAAAGGTATTGCTATCATTGTCTTTAGAGCTTTTGTTGTTGATAATAGATACTCTGACTGGAGTAACATGGAATTTAATGTGGCTTTGACTTGCCATCCACAGATGCTTAGTGATATTGAGCCTTTTTCATGTTTTTGACCATTTGGACTTCTTTTGAAAGGTGTCATTTCTCCTCTTCCACCATGTGGGTCTCAGGGATCGGGCACATGCTGTCATACTTAGCAGCAAAGCATCTCATTATCCCTATTGTCTATTTCCTTAACTGTACAGAAGCTTTCCATTCAATGTGATTCTTTCTGTCAACCCATTTCCTATCCAGAAGATTATTGTCTGTGTCAATACCTTAAGTTGTTCTCTAAAGTGAGTTTTGACATTAAGGTTATTAGTTCATTTTGAGTTATTTTTTGCTGAGAGTGACAGATAAGAATCTAATTTGAATCTTCTACATGTATATCTCCAGTTTTCACAGCACCATTTTTTAAGATTATGTCCTTTCTGCAATCTATATTTTGTCCAACTCTGTTAAAAAAAAATCAATTACCTGAGGATCCATGGATTCATCTGCATCATCTAGTCTCTTCCATTGGTCATTCCAGAATTCTGACCTCCATAATTATAAAATAACACATTTGTGTTTAAGGTGTTAACATTACAGTAATTTCTATACCAACAATGGGTAGTTCTCCAAAATATCAAAAATCAAAGTGAAAAAAGTCCTCTAACATATAGCTTTTAAGTATTCTAGGTAACTAATGACTAAATCAACCTTGAGAGGATTAAATCTCTATATACTTTCTAGAAGACTCTCACATGTATGGTTCTACTGTTAAAGAATGGTCATGGTGGATGCAAATTTCTACTGGTAAAGCATGAGCAAGCTTTGATTAGATCTCAACAAATTATGAACATACAGTGCCAGGGAGCCTGAGTCTCTGTAGAAATCAGTTCCCAAGAATCAATTATTTATTATCTGCATTATCTCTGGGTGATGGGGACAAGATGTCAAAAGCTAGAGGCAAGAAAAATTGAGAGAGGCTTCCCCTCCAGTGCTCTAGTCCTTAATCAAAGATCAATACAGAAAATAATACAGAGAGAAGGAGGGAATGAGGAGGAGAAAGAGTATAAGGTATACACTGTGTCTTACCTTGAGGCAGTAGCCACAGAGGAGCAGGGCAGAGAATTGAGAACATTGTTCTTGGAAACAAAGAAGCAAGACAGACAGAGATTTTTTCAGAAGTGGGCAACAAAAGGGTCAGATGGTGTTGGAACCAAAGACAACCAACCTGTGGTAGCTCAAAGCTGAGAGTTGAGCTTTCAAATGTCAGTGCATATCTAGAGAATAAATGTGCTTGTATCACAAAACTCAAGAATAGAAAAATGCTGATTCTGGCTGCAAAGTATTTGAAACCAATGAAAAAAATGAATCTAATTACACCTGCCACAAAGCCCCTGTGTAGCTCAGTCACAGGAGACACTGGCTCAGCACCCATCCCAGCAGCTTGGCAGAGGAAAGCAGATTCTCTTTACTGAAAGTTTCTACTCCTCTTGACACAAAATGTGTTCCACAAAATGAAAATTATAAGATGTAAAAAAGTAGAAAATGTGATGGATAGGGGAAATGACAATCAATAGGAACAGGTGATAGATGACCTAGATATTGGATTTAGCCTGTAAAAACAATAAAATGACTCTACTAAGTGAGAGCAAACCTGGTGAAACTTGATGTGAGAAGGACTTAAAATTTTTTGGAAGAAATCTAAAACTATTTTCTAAAATCACCACTGAACATTTAAAAAATGTAAGAAATGACGATGCTTCTCAATAGGCAGAAAAGGGCACACTGGGCAGAGCAGAAGAAAATATAGGTGAATTAGATGACGGGAGAACAGAAGCTACAGAAACAAAGAGGGCTTTACAACTGAACAAAAACTCTCCAGCTTCTATTTTAGTGTGTATGCATGCCTGTGCATATATGTGTCTCTGTGTATATGTGTGTACATAATCCAGAAAGAGAATAGGAAAGAAAAATAATTTGAAGAGGTGATGGCTAAGAATTTTCAAACATTTATGCAATATGTTAAAGTACAATAAACAATGCTTAAAATATTTCAAGTCAAACAAATAAAAAAGAAAGCCAGTCTGAACATGCATGAGAGACTACTGGAAACACAAAAGTCAAACCAAGAACAGCCAAAAACAACATGCTGCACACAAGTGAAAAGAATAAGAAGAGAGAATTGAGTTCTCACCAGAAAACAATGCAAAGGAGCCAGAAGGCCGTACAATGAAGAGAAGAGAATGAAAATAAAATACTACAGGCAGAAAAACCATCCCATGGAAAAATTTTTCAAAATGGAGAAACTATACGTTGGTGATTTCCCAAAAGATGCTTATGAGAAATGAAAAAATGACCCATGGTGGGTGCTTGCAGCTTCAAGAAAAAGTAAATACCAGCAGAAAAATAATGGTGGGCAGTTATCAAAAGTTTATAAGGAAATATTATCTTACATATATCATATATGGTGTACATTTAATGTATGTACACCATATATGTACAATACTTCTTTTATTTTTAAAAATATGGTAAAAATAATAGAGGGTAGGGTTTTGTATTTGTTTGTTTGTTTGGGTCTTAGGGGTCTTTTTTTGAAGTGGGTTTTGAGACATGGTTTCTCTGTAAAACAGCCTGGTCTGTCCTGGAATTCATAGAGATCTGCCGGCCTCTGCCTCCATAGTGCTGGGATTAAAAGCATGAGCTACCCCAGCCCAGCTGAGAGTAAGTTTTTCAAAAATGTAATATAGACAGTAACACAAAAGGCAACAGGAGAGAATACAACTAAGCTGTCACAGATAGACTTCGTTAAAAAACAGTGTATTCTCTAAATACATGCTAAAATATTAAAAAAAATAATCAACTAGAGACATAGAATGGGATCCTTTCTGTGTTTGTCTCTGTTGGATGGGTGTTTGGTTCCTTGGTTTCTGTTCTTCCCTGGTCATCTGGCTTAAGTGGCCAAGAGTGAAGAGAAATTAACCCAGCTACATAGCCTTCAGCCTACAGTCTTTCCTGCCTATGGGATATGCTGAGCTACGGGCGGTCTAGAGATTGAGGAAGTGGCCACTCAATGACCTGTCTATCCTAAAACCCATGCCAGGAGAGTAAACCCACACCTAACACGGTCTGAAGCACCAGAACCCGCAGGCTGGATGACCCAGAGACCTACAATAGACCCAAATACAACGGGAGGGGGAAAATGTCAATGTAAAGATGCCTAATGATAATTACAGACTGGTGCCTAGCCCACTTGTCATCAGACAGGCTTCATCCAGAAACTGATGGAAATAGATGCAGAGACCTATAGCCAAACATTAGGCTGAGCTCAGGGTATCCTGAAGAAGAAGCTGGGGAAAGGATGCAGGAGCCAAAAGTGTCAAGGACACTACAAGAAAACCCACAGAATCAACTAACCTGGGCTCATAGTGGCTCACAGAGACTGAACTGTCATGGGACTGACTCAGCCACTCCGCATATTTGTTACAGTTGTGTAGCTTGGTCCTCTTGTAGGACACCTAACAGGGGGAACAGTGGCCATCTCTGACTCTTCTCCTGACTTTTGGGACTCTACTACTCATACTTGGTCGACTTGCCCAGCCTTAATATATGGGAAGGTGCTTAGTCTTACTGCAACTTGATATGCCATATTTTGTTTATATACATGGGAGACCTGTCTTATCCTGAAAAAAATAAAATAAAACAGAGGAAAAATGGACCTGGGGTGGGAACAGAAGAGAGGTTGGGGAGAGAGAGACTGGGCGGAGAGAGGAGAAAGGAAAAACATGGACCAGTATGTAAAATAAACAAATAAAATTTTAAAACACACACAGAGAGAGGTTTTTTGTGGTAGCTGAAAGTGTGTTTCCCAAAAAGAGACGGGGAGCTGGTGAACTGCCTCAGCAGTTAAGAGCACTTGTTACTCTTGAGAGAACCTAGATTCAGTTCCAGGACCAAATATCACCTGACATAACCACCTGCAACTCCAGCTCGAAGACACAATGTGTCTTTGTCTTTTCCTGCAACACATAGCATACACACCCGCAGAAGCATACATACACATAAATTAAAATAAAAACCAAAAATCTTTTTAAAAAGAGAATTCTAACTAAAAACCAACACTCAGCATTCTACTGACTTTGCTTTTTTGTATGTTTGTTTTTGTTTATTTAGGTTTTGGTTTTTGAGACAATGTTTCTCTATGTAGCCCTGACTGTTCTGAAACTCATTCTGTAGAACAGAAAGGTTCCCAGCTCACAGAGATCCACCTGCCTCTGCCTCTGGAGTATTGGGATTAAGGATGTGCACCACCACTGCCCTGCTAGCTTTCTACTGTCTTTAGGATAAACACTTTCAGAACTGTATCAAACTCAGACAGATAAGAGGCTGAGAACTAAAAACTAAAGTGGTTCTCATAATAAACAGAAAAAAAAATTAAATGAGACATTTTTCAAGGAATAAAAACTGTGCTTTTAATAACAGGGCTTCAAAATGTTGTGGATAAATGGATGAAGAGAATATGGTAAATGTGCTCAAGGAGTATGATTCAGCCCTGAAAAGAAGAAATCTTATTTGCAACTGTAGAAATAGATATGAGGATATATGAAGAAATCCTGACAAGATGACAAATTCCACCTGACCTCACATAAATATGAAATTTTTAAAAGTCAAACACAGAAGCAGAGAATACAATGGTGATTGTGGAATGAAGGTTAAAAATAGGATGCTCAAAAAGATAACAAACAAATTGCTTTTGGAAAGGAGAGATCAGCACAAGGATCTAATAGGCAATGCACAGATGAGCAAGAAAAATAACATGCTTCTTATTTGAGCACTGCCAACAGCAGACAGGACCAGCACATAAAAGAAGAACCAAGAAGGTAGAGAACTGAAGAGGGAATGGGAAGACCTACCACAATATCCTTCCAGTGTCCAGTGTCACGATCCTTCCCACAGACAGATCAATAGAGTGGTCCGCAACACAGAAAGTCAGCGACATCTCAACCGGATGGAATGGCTTCATAGTCCAGAATATTTTGATTAGTAGATGCATGATTGTCAACACAGATTGTGTTCTGGTCATAAAATAAATCTATGGGGCCATCCATAGCATGACACACCATGGGACAATTCTCTGACCAAAACAAAACACCGTGTGTTTGTGTGTGTGTGTTTGTGTTTGTGTGTGTGTGTGTGTGTGTGTGTGTGTGTGTGTGTGTGTGTAGAGAGAGAGAGAGAGAGAGAGAGAGAAAGAGAGAGAGAGAGAAAGAGAGAGAGAAAGAGAGACCTGCAAATGTCTAGAAAAAAGCCACACCTAAATTTCTATGATCAAGAAGAGTTTGGTAACTCCCATTTGTAAGCCCAGCACTCACGAGGCCATAGAGGGAAGATTATGAGTTTGAGGCCAGCCTGTGCTACCTAGAGAGACCCTGTCTGCCAGATAAAAGAATGAGACTTAGATTAAAGCGCAGGAAATTTTAAACATTTGCAATTGAATAAGTAAGAAAGTATATATTTGCGATACCCACTACATATAGTGTTTCAGGAAAATGCATTAGTTTGATTACCTGATAACAGGAGAAATATCTAAAAAAAAAAAAAAAAAAATACTCTGGCTCTTACTCTAAAATAAATTGAGAGAAGAAGACAGAAGACACAGTTTCTGACAGGAGGAGAAGAGAATTATCCAGATAGGAAAGCCAGACTTTTCTACAGATCTGATGCTACCTTCCAAACACTGTGCTGTATATGAATCGCCTACCAGCAACAGGTGAGTTCTTAAAGTTCAACAGCCTGGCATGTGAGGTCCCCCTTAAAAGACCACAAAGATGAAAATGTAGGCAAAGAATATTAATAAAAACAACATGATAAACATTAAAATGTAGGAGATTCATAAAACAAGTTTCCTAGCAAAAATTTGACAATTATTGAAGCCTGGTAAATGGAACATACAGATTTGTGAACTATTATTATTTCATGTTGTATGTGTGGTGAATATATAATAATAATAAATTTTATTGAATTGTATAAAGGAAACAGGTTCCCCCTACCTTCACTGAGAGATATTGCAGATGATTAATCAAGATCTTATTATTCATAATCCTCTAAATTACACATAAATCATTCATTGCTTTTAAATTTTTATGTTGCACTCACTGATCTTTATGTCATTAAATAATTAACACTAATGAGCTAATTAAAGCAAATTCCATAGTTGACAAAAGCAACCTCTTTTATTCCTGCAGATAGCACATAATTAAATGACTATTATTTGCATATATAGACATGTGAATAGTATATGCATATGTATATGCATGTGTACTTAAATGTGATTTAAGGTATATGCCTTTTGTATATTTATATAAATCAGATACCATCTCTTATACTAAGACCAAATTAAAAAACCTGAATTCTGTGAAGCTTCAAAACTGGACCTTTCACCCCAAATATTTTGTCATTGCTTTTTCCAATGAATAAGGTGAAGAAAATTGCTTTTTGCCTACAATGATTTCTGAACCATGGTGTATATTTGGAACTTATTATTGAATAAAGACACAGTTAAAAGTGGAGGCAGACAGCCTCTTCCAATACATGACAATCTAAAAGTGACACACTACCGACACTTTAATCACCTATTCACCAGGGTAAAACTTATACTCTCTTTCTAGTCTCAAAGGGCTTCTCTCCTCCTTTCTTTCTTTTTTTTCCTTTTCTGTAACATCTTGAATTTTTTCTGTTAAAATTCTACTGCTGGCTAATGACATAACAGTACTCATTCCAGGCTAAGGACACGCTGCCATCCTCCCATCCTGCCTTCACCAGTGGTAGCCCTAAAACCTCTGGGTCAACTTCATGAACTAATTTTGGACTGTCATTTGATTGGGGCCCAAGAAAGGTACAGCATAAACATCAACTCAAACTACAAAGGATGATGCTAGCTTTGTCCTGCCGCTGCTTCTAGTAACAGTGTGAACTCCAAGAACCATTAATTTTCTATGGACTTCGGGCACATCCTAGAGAACTAAGACAAAGACACTGACTATGCTAAGAAAGCTGAGCTCACTGCCACCTCGAGGCTCAATTTAACCTAGTGTGCAGCATCACCTGTAATTTGCCTACTCTGTCTACCTACCTTCATCCTTTCTCTTCAGCCTCAGACAATATGATCTGCACCATAGTTGTTCTTTGTTGTGCCATGTGGAGGGCACACATGCCATGATGCACATATGACATGGAGAGGTTAAAAGGCAAACCACTGGAGTCAGTTCTCTCCCA
The DNA here is from genome assembly GCA_004025045.1 of Sigmodon hispidus. NCBI lineage: Eukaryota > Metazoa > Chordata > Mammalia > Rodentia > Cricetidae > Sigmodon > Sigmodon hispidus. The sequence continues at coordinate 67,746 of PVIH01007198.1, forward strand.
CCATGATGTCGGTCCTGAGGGAACTCTGCTCCTCAGCCCTGGAGGCCAGAGGCTTTACTCATTAAGCTCTTTTGCCATCCCTCTGTAGATTATCTTTAGACTACTTGCTACCTCTGTCTATTGTCTGATTCTGCGCTGGGGAGGTCATGCCCCGTTGTGCAAAAGTTCATTGGTTTTGGCAGCAGAAATTCTAGTTCTTTAGTCAAGCTTAATATATATTTCCACATTTGTTGTAAGTAGGAACAGTTTTAATCTGCTTTGGAGAGTTATTCTGAATAAAATTCTCTGTTGCCTTAATAAATGCTAAGCTCATAGTATCTCTCATAATGGTTAGACATCTATACTATTTTGTAGTTATTTTCACACATCTCTGTTTCCCACAGTTCTCTGGAAGTTCCAAAAGGAGAAAGAGCATCGCTGATTAATTCTTTTCATGTGCTAAGTTCCCAAGAAATGGAGAGAAATGATGTTATATTTTAACAAATGTTAATTTTATAAAACAGAATAAAGAAGGGCTGGAGAAATGGCTCAGGGGTTAGGAGCACTGGCTGTTCTCCCAGAGGACCCGGATTAAATTCTTAGCATCCACATGGTAGTTCACAACTATCTTTAACTCCAGTTCCAGAGATCTGACACCTTCATACCAATGCATATAAATAAATCTAAATAAATTTTTAAAAATAGAAGAAAAAAAAACAAAGTAAAGAAAGGTAGATACTAGAAGTAGACAAGAAACACAGGTAACATTTCAAATCAAGTATGTTCATGCAACATGAATGAGTTCACTCACAGAACTGTACCACATATGTCAAGCACACATTTCCCTAGCAAGGAATCCAGTGCAGTGAGGTTCCAGCCACTGGCATTACTACATTTCACTTAAAATATAATGCCCAATGAATCATATAGCATTTATTGGACAAAATTCCAACCCTGAAGCTGAGTGCTTCCCTCTTCCACCGTGAATGTTACCATTGTGGGAGGACTCTTTGAACATCAAGAAGTAGAGAATGAGGTCCAGAGAGATGGGTCCTTAGGTAAAAGCATGACCTGAGTTTGCTTCCCCGAATGCACTTGGCATGGCATGCATGTGCTGTCTCTCTCTCTCTCTCTCTCTCTCTCTCTCTCTCACACACACACACACACACACACACACACACAAGAAAGAGAGAGAGAGAGAGAATGATGATAATAATAAATGAATTAAACAATGACCTGCAGAAAAGCAATACACAAAGAGATCGAAAAGCAATTACTACTAGCCAGAAGTCAGAGCAACTGAAGGATTAGAAGTTTAAGTCTATTGAATAATAATTAAATATTCTGCAATCTAATTCAAAGAAAGAACTCTAAGATCGATTCCTTTCCAACAGCCAAAATGCAGTATTGTCTAGTAGTGATTAGATATTTCCACTATCTAATTGTGCCAATGTCAAATTGTGGTGATACATTTTATATTTAATAAAATCAGCCTGGAATATCAGAGAACAGAATCCCCCACAGTCAAGCCTTGAGGGTCAGAGAATGGTAAATCATGCCTTTCCTTCCAGTATGGGAATGGCCCAGTGGTGATCTACGCCTTTAATCCTTTTACTCAGGAGACAGAGATCTTTCTGTATTTCTGTGAGCTCATAGGCTAAAAACAAAACAGCAGTAGCTCACACCATAATCCTAATTCTAGGATTATGATGCAGAGTTGAACTTGGAAGTGAAATAACTGAAAGAAGAAGATATTTAAAGCAGGCATAGGCAAACATTCAGGTATTTGATAGGAGCAACTAGACAGGCTGAGAGCTCCTGAAGATAGCTTTTACTTGAGAAATTGGCTGGGTGAGGATTGACTGTGGTCTGTTTTTTCTTTCTGATATTCCAGCTTTTCCCCAATATCTGCCTCTGAGTTTTCATTAAATATCAACTACAGGCTGTCTGCAGAGTCCCAGCGCACTCTGTAGCAGGGGGAGATAAAGTCTGCCTGTCACCGTACGAACAGCTCCTGCTGAGGGAATTTGCACGGCTACCCACCTCAACCTTGAACTGAGCAAACAGATAACTTCTGGGGTCTCTGAAAGGCAGATTCAGATCCTGCCCAGAGAGGTGACAGGAGGCACATAAGTCCGAGTGCCACAACTAACCAGGAGCCATCTAATTGTGAAACACTGAAGCCATGGGCAAATGTCAGTGCAAAAAATTACATAAGAATACAAAGAACAACATAGTAACTCCAGAAGAGAGTGGCGATCTTACAAATACAAGACCTGAACTGAGCAATGAAGAGGAAACAGAAGGAAGCAACACCAAAAATTCCTTTTTGATGATCATCGAAGCTCTCAAAGAAGATATGAAAAATAGTTTTAAAGAAATAGAAGAAAATACAAACAAAAAATGGAAAGAGATGAACAAATCTATGAAAGAAACATGCCAGGAACTAAGAGCTGAAATAAAAGCTGAAATGGAAGCAATAAAAAAGGCACAAAATGAGGAAAAGATGGAAATAGAAAATCTGAAGAAAAAAGCTGGAACCACAAATACAAGCATAACAAACAGAGTTCAAGAGATGGAAGATAGACTATCTGAAGTGGAAGACTCAGTAGCTCAAATAGATATATAGTCAAAGAAAATAGTAAAACTAAAAAAGCCATGACTCAAAATGTTCAGGAAATCTGGGACACCATGAAAAGACCTAATTTGAGAATAATAGGAATAGAAGAAGGAGAAGAATACCCGCTCAAAGGCACAGATAATGTTTTCAATAAAATCATAGAAGAAAACCTCCCTAACCTTATCGAGGTAAAAATTTGTTGTGAGATATGTTTTAAATGGGGTTTATTTTGTGAAAATTATTTATAAAATAGAGATGGTTTTAAGAGAAAATGAAAGGATAAGGTTGTAGCGCGCCGGAGCGTTTTTAAGGAAAACTTTTTATTTCTACACTGTATGTCTGAACTCTCGTGTCGCTGGCCCAAACTGCACGCCACAAAAGCTGCTTTATCTTTTTAAAAACTCACATAATTAGTCAAAAACTCTCACAAAAAAAAAATGTCAACTTCTTGTCCTAGTCCTCTCCCTCAAAAGTCTACTTCCAAAATCCTTTCCAGTTAACCACACCCTACTCGTGTCCAGTCCTCTGACACAATCGTTTACATATATAGTTCCTAATTTCCCACTACATAACCTGAAGAAGGAAATGCCTATAAAGATACAAGAAGCTTACAGAACACCAAATAGATATGACCCCCCAAAAAAGTCAGCGCGCCACATTATAATCAAGCCACAAAACATACAGAACAAAGAAAAAATTTTAAGAGCCACAAAAGAAAAGGGCCAACTCACATATAAAGTCAGACCCATGAGAATAACGCCTGACTATTCAATGGAAACGATGAAAGCTAGAAGGGCTTGGTCAGAAGTTATACAGATGCTAAAACAGCATGGCTGCCAAACTAGAATACTATATCCTGCAAATTATCAATCACCATAGATGGAGTAAACAAGGTATTTCAGGACAAAGTCAGACTGAAAGAATATCTATCTACCAATCCAGCACTACAGAGAGTATTAGAGGGAAAACTCCAACATAAGGACCCCAGATACACCCACGAAATCACAAACAATCAATAATTCCACAGAAGAATACCCTAGAGAAAGGAAATAGAAACAAGTTACCACCAAAATGGCAGGAAATATGAATCAATGGTCACTAATTTCCCTTAATATCAATGGTCTCAACTCTCCTATAAAATGTCACACACTAACAAGATGGATACAACAACAGAAGCCATCCTTCTGTTGCCTACAAGAAACACACCTCAACTGCAAAGACAGACACAGGCTTAGAACAAAGGGTTGGGAAAAGATTTTCCAGTCAAATGGTCCTAAGAAACAAGCAGCGGTTGCAATCCTAATATCTAACAAAGTAGACTTTAAGCTAAAAGCAATTAAAAGGGACCAAGATGGTCACTACTTATTCATCACAGGAAAAATTGGTCAAGAGGAGATTTCAATCTTAAATATTTATGCCCCTAATATAAGGGCACCTACTTATGTAAAAGAAACACTGCTAAAGCTCGAATCCCACATAAATTCTTACACCCTAATAGTGGGAGACTTCAATACCCCACTTTCAACCCTGGATAGATCAACCAGAGTCTCAACAGAGAAATAAGGAGTCTAAAAGAGGTTATGATGCAAATCTATTTAAGAGATATCTACAGAAGCTTCCATCCAAATGCAAAGGAATATACATATTTCTCAGCTCCTCATGGAACTTTCTCCAAAATTGACCACATAATTGGTCATAAAACAAATATCAACAGATACAAAAAAAATGGAAATAATCCTTTGTAACATATCGGACCACCAGAGTCTAAAGTTAGAGTTCAACAACATCAAAACCCAAAGAAAGCATACTAACTCATGGAAACTAAACATCACTCAGCTGAACCATCTCTGGGTCAAGGAAGAAATTAAGAAAGAAATCAAAGTCTTCCTAGAATTCAATAAAAATAAATCTACAACGTATCCAAACTTGTGGGACACAATGAAAGCAGTCTTAAGAGGAAAATTCATAGCGCTAGACGCCTATATGAAAAACCTAGAGAAATCCCACACTGGAGACCTAACAGCGCAGCTGAAAGCCTTAGAACAATTAGAAGCGAACTCACCTAGAAGGAGTAGATGGCAGGAAATAATCAAAATTAGAGCTGAAATCAATACAATTGAAACAAAAAGAACAATACAAAGAATCAATGAATCTAAGAGTTGGTTCTTTGAGAAAGTTAACAAGATAGATAAGCCCTTAGCCAAACTAATCAAAAAACAGAGAGAGAGAGTGTTCAAATCAACAAAATCAGAAACGAAAAGGGGGACATAACAACAGACCCCCCAGGAAATACAGAAAATTATCAGATCATACTTTGAAAATCTGTATTCCACAAAAATGGAAAACCTAGAAGAAATGGACAGCTTTCTGGACAGGTACCATCTACCAAAATAAAATAAAGATCAGATTAATTACCTAAACAGGTCTATAACCCTTAAGGAAATTGAAGCTGTCATTAAAAACCTCCCCAAAAATAAAAGCCCTGGTCCAGATGGTTTCAGTACCAAATTCTACCAGACATTCAAAGAAGAGTTACTACCGTTACTCCTCAAACTATTTCACACAGTAGAAACTGAAGGAATATTGCCAAATTCCTTTTATGAGGCCACAATCACCCTAATACCCAAGCCACCCAAAGACACAACAAAGAAGGAGAATTACAGACCAATTTCCCTCATGTATATTGATGCGAAAATTCTCAACAAAATTTTGGCAAACCGTATACCACAATGTATAAAAGATATCATCCACCACGACCAAGTAGGCTTCGTCCCAGAAATGCAGGACTGGTTTAACATACAAAAAAATGTAAATGTTGTCCATCATATAAACAAACTAAAGGAACAAAACCACATGATCATATCCTTAGATGCGGAAAAAGCCTTTGACAAAATCCAACACTCCTTTATGACTAAAGCCCTGGAGAGATCAGGAATACAGGGAGAATACCTAAATATAATGAAGGCGATTTACAAGAAGCTGACAGCCAGTATCAAACTTAAAGGAGAAAAACACAAAGCAATCCCACTAAAGTCAGGAACCAGACAAGGATGTTCTCTCTCCCCTTATTTATTCAATATAGTTCTCGAAGTTTTAGCTAAAGCAATAAGGGAACGAAAAGAGATTAAGGGCATACAAATTGGAAAAGAAGAAGTGAAGCTATCTCTATTTGCCGATGATATGATTGTATATGTAAGTGACCCACAAAATTCTTCCAAGGAACTGCTACAGCTGATAAACACCTTCAGCAATGTAGCAGGATACAAGATAAACTCAAAGAAATCAGTAGCCCTTCTATACACTAAAGAAAGAAGAGCTGAAAAAGAAATAAGGGAAACATTACCCTTCATAATAGCAGCAAATAGTATTAAATACCTTGGAGTAACTATAATCATAGAAGTAACAGACCTATTTGACAAAAATTTTAAATCACTGAAGAAAGAAATTGAAGAGGCTATCAGAAAATGGAAAGCTCTCCCATGTTCCTGGATTGGTAGGATCAACATAGTAAAAAATGGCAATTCTACCAAAGGCAATCTACAGATTCAATGTGCTGCCCATCAAAATCCCAACACAATATTTTTTGGACCTTGAAAGAACAATACTCAATTTCATTTGGAATAACAGGAAAGCCAAGATTGCCAAAACAATTTTACCCAACAAAAGAACCTCAGGAGGTATCACCATCCCTGACTTCAAGCTATACTATAGAGCTACAGTAATAAAAACAGCCTGGTACTGGCATAAAAACAGACTTGTGGACCAATGGAATAGAATTGAGGATCCAGACATTAACCCAAAAACCTATAAACACCTGATCTTTGACAAAAGAGGCCCAAAACATTCAATGGAAAAAAGATAGTATATTTAACAAATGGTGTTGGCATAGCTGGATGGAAGTGTGTAGAAAAATGCAAATAGATCCGAGCCTGTCACCCTGCACAAAACTCAAATCCAAGTAGATCAAAGACCTCAACTTAAACCCAGCCACTTTGAACTTGATAGAAAAGAAAGTGGGAAATACACTTCTACAAATTGGCACAGGCAACCACTTCCTAAATATAACACCAGTGTCACAGACACTAAGACCAACAATCAATAAGTGGGATCTCCTGAAACTGGGAAGCTTCTGCAAAGCCAAGGACACTGTCAATAGGACAAAATGACAGCCTACAGAAGGGGAAAAGATTTTCACCAACCTTACAAGTGATATAAGACTGATCTCTAAGATATATAAAGAGCTCAAGAATCTAGAGCCCAAAATCTTGAATAACCCAATCAAAAAATGGGGTACAGATCTAAAAAGGGAATTCTCAGCAGAGGAACTACGAATGGCTGAAAGGCACCTGAAAAAGTGCTGTTCATTTTTAGCCATCAGAGAAATGCAAATCAAAACAACTTTGAGATACCACCTAATACCTGTTAGATTGGCTAATAAAAAAGGCACAGATGACAGCCTATGTTCAAGAGGATGCAGAGCAAGGGGAACACTCCTCCATTGTTGGTGGGAGTGTAAATTTGTTCAGCCACTTTGGAATGCAATATGGCGGTTTCTCAGAAAATTA